>VZRU01017016.1:63159-76774 GCA_013398155.1 Pedionomus torquatus | reverse complement strand
ATACCAAATTTCCTCCCTGTCGTACCCCAGGAAAAGTTCAGCTGCATATACCATGCTGGATTCGGATCTACTGTGGTTTGAATTAGGAAAGCAGAATCGGAAAACAGCCTGCCTTTACAGATGCTGGGATTCAGATCTGCTCTGATAGCTAAGGTTTATGGCTCTGGTCCATCTTTATAATAACATTATGCTAACTTTAAAAAGGACTTCCCAGCAACTTAATAGGCAAATTATAGCAAATAATTATCTGTTCTTAGCTCAGTCCTTTTTTTTTTTTTTTTTTTGGGGGTTTAAAAAATGCANNNGTGGGTTTAAACAATGCAAGTACTTTAATTACATGATTATTTATTCAATAACATCTTTGTCAGAGTTAATGTTTTAATAAAGAAACAACAATTTTCTGATAATTAAATAAGCAAGGAATGAAATTACGCATTTGTCCTGAGAAATGACTGGTCTGGCTTGAATAGATACAGACATGTTTTCACAAGCCTGTCTAACTGTTCGTCTGTGCTTCTGCCCAGGAGAAGCCATGTCCCTGGATGAACCAAAGGACACCTTTGTGTCCTGCTAAAGGCAATGGAGGGAGTTGATGGCACCCGTGAGCAGGGGACCGTGGTGCACAGACAGGGAGGTGAACAGTCCCCAGCTGCACAAACACAGAGCCAGGTTTGCACAAGTATGAGAAATGAACCTGATCTTCTGAGTCTGGTCCAGGAAAGGGCTCTGCATCTGAAACTCTAGACTGCTGAAAGGTGAGGGGGGGAGTTTGGAAAAAAAAAAAAAAAAAAAAAAAGAGGAAGCCATATAAACCCATAACAGCCTACCTAAGTGAATAGGACTAAGCTGTATAGAAAAGGCCTCTTTTCCAACAAAAATACAGATGTTCAGCTTTCATGATTTCATCCTTTTCATGACTGTATTATTTGCACCTATTTCTTCAGTGCTCAGTTAATTTCTTAACCATATATTATTCTCTAGAAAATAGAATTTCATAATCAGTGAAACAAATATTCCAGGGACTGGCTGAAAGTCCAGGCATTTTGAGCAGGTAAAAGTGAAATATGTTAACTGAACTTGTTGCTGTCAGGTAAAAATTTTATTTCAAGAAGATAAAAATACTTCCCTCTGTCTTTTTTTTTCCCTAAATACATTTTGCCTGTTTCTTATTTTTTTTTCTATTAGAATATAATGCCAATACTAGTTCATATGTATGTAGTGTACAAACATATATGGAATTCTTACCTTCTCTATGTAAAAGACAAGATTAAAAATGAGTTGTTTTATGATCCCAGCTAAAATATTTTGAGGTCTTGCTGACCTTAACTTTTACAATTTTAATGTGATCCAGCAGAGAGAAAAGAAAATCCTTTTGCAACATTAGACCTACACATAGATTATTTTTATTATTAAAATGTTCTTCCTTTCATCGTGCCTCACTTGCTTACCAATGTTCATGGCGGCCATGCAGTAGCCTGACACAGCATAAGTGACCCAGTCAGAAAGCAGGAAGGTCCTGTGCTCCTGCTTCTACTGCAGCTTTACTTTGCACTGTGAGGTCCAGCTCTTCTGCAAGAACTTGTTTATTAGCGAATATGTGATCTGGCCAGAGGACTTAAAACAAGTCATAGCCTCTGGCATCCAAAAAGACAAAAGTGGAGCTCAAGCTGTGTGGCAAAATTGCTGCTTGTCATTAACGAACATCATCCATCTCCAGAGCAGTGTAATACCACATGCTATGCCTTTCGGGACTGCAGATGTCACAGGAACTGTTGGGTTGGGTGGTTTTATTAGGTTACATGAGTTGGAGTGATTGTCTGTTTCATGTTAGAGTGAAACATCCAGTAATGTAGGTGGACCTTTCCCTCCAGTTTGTTAGGGTATAGTGCAGTTGGGTGAATTGGACTCATCCCATTAGGGTGACGTACAAGACAGCTACAGAAAAGTGAGTGAATATGGCTGAAGAAGTGAGACTTGTGGTGGCCCTGCAAAAAGGAGCTCGACTTTGAGGTCTTGGGCATTTTGCTGGGGGAAGTGCTGAAGCCAGAAATGTATAATATAGATTTTCTCAGGACAGGCTCACTTAATAAACCACAGAAAATGCAGATGTTAGCCTACCAGCTGCAACCATTCTTGTCACCCAGTGTTTCGTGTTGCATTTTGAAGGCAATAAGGCCTTAAACTCATGACAGGAAATTGTCACAGATGTAATTATACATATAGTATAGTTAAATTCCAGTGCAATATGTATTACCACCCATCAGTTACAATAATCTCTGTACAGATACAATCTGTTTGCTGATAAAATACAGAGGTTTGTAACACACTATACATTGTGTTTGTAGAGAAAGCCCTGCCTGTGACTCAGGGCCCTTTATCTGCTTTAATTGTTATTACTTGAAGCTGTGTGGTACCTGGGGGATAATTATTCTCATACTGTGTGCTCTGAAAGGACAGAAGCTGTTCAGGCAACTGAATTGGAGAACTGAGAGCTAATGATATGAATGGGGTAAGAAGTTGATCACTCTTGGCCAGGTTGTCTTACTGGTTGAAAGGCCACCTGGGAATAGGATCACAGAATAATTCAGGCTGGAAGGGACTCAGGGTCATCTACCCAAGCATGTCCTGTTGCATGGGGTTAACACATCCTAGATAGTGGATTCAAATTTAAGAATTTACTGCTAGCCCATTTCTTCAGGCCACTGAATTCTGAATAAGAGCTTTGCCCTCCAGAATATCATCTTCGTAGTCCGACTTGTTAGGACCTATGAGTTTGCTAAGAAGGCACCCCATTACCTTGTCCAGGTTGTTAATAAACAGCTTGAACAGTATGGTCCCCAGAAACAATCCCTGAGGTGCGTTGCAGACAGCGGGCCAAAGGTTGGGCTTTGTACAACCGACCACCACCCAATAAGCCTGGAAATCCAACTAATTTTCCACACTCATCATATAAAGTTTATTTGTTTTCTATCTTGACAACAAGTATATTCTGGGAGACTGTGAAAAACTTTGTCCAAGTCAATGTGTTCAATAACATATTAAATACAAAAATATCACATTGATTTTGTAGAGTGGGAAGTTGAGGCACAGGTAGTTGAATCGGCCACTGGTTTCTAGAGTCACAGTGAATGATACTAAGAAGGTTGATACAGTTTCCTCAAGGTTTCTGAAGGATTTTTGTCTTTCACAGGGGTGTGTACTGTTTTGTACATGTTTGTAAGAGTTGGTACAATGCAGCTGCTTGGATAAGAGGGCTGGATTCCAACAGCACATTACCCATGTCTGAAAAATGGCTGGGGAGTAGCTCTGAGGAGAAGGATTTGGGTGTGCTTGTGGATGAGAACCATAACATGAGCCAACAGTGCAGACTGGCAGCCCAGAAAGCCAACAATATCCTGCATAAAGACAAGTGTGGCCAGTAAATAATAGGAGGTGATTCTCCCCTTCTACTCTGTGCTCATGAGAACCCACCTGGAGTACTGTGTCCAGCTCTGGAGTCCTCAGCACAGGAAGGACATGGACCTGTTAGAGAAAGTTCAGCAGAAGGCCACAAAGATGAACAGAGGGCTGGAACACCTCTCCTATGAAGACAAGCTGAGAGAGTTGGGGTTGTTGAGTATGGAGAAGAGAACACTCTGGGGAGACCTTATTGAAGCCTTCCAGTATCTGAAGGGAGCTACAGGAGAGCTGTAGAGGGACTCTTTGTCAGGAAGTGTAATGATAAGACAAGGGGTAACAGTTTTAAGTTGGAGGCGGGGGGGAGATTTAGATTAGATATCAGGAAGACATTCTTTCCTGTGAGGGTGGTGAGGCACCTTTCCTGTGAGGTGGAACAGGTTGCCTGGAGAAGCTGTGCAGGTCCCATCCCTGGAAGTGTTTGAGGCCAGGCTGGATGGGGCTTTGAGCAACCTGGTCTAGTGGGAAACGTCCCTGTCCATGGCAAGGGGATTGGAAGTCAATGATCTTTAAGGTCCATTCCAAATCTAACCATTCAATGATTCTATGCTTTTAATGTGTCTATGTGTGCAATGCACCATTTTAATTACCCTGGATTTACTCTCTTTATGAGCAGCCTTTCTACTACTGGAAATCAAGGCTGTGTGCATCAGCCTACCACCTGGGTCAAAAATCCCCATTAGGGCAAAAACATTGCCCTAATTTACCCAAATCGGGGGAACATCATGTCTTTTAGTTAAATAAAGGCAGCTCAGCATTTAGATCATCTTCCTTCTTTTTAGCTGCTGCCCCTCACCTGGTGTGTAAATTAAGAACTCTTGTACTAACCATTGATTTTTCCTCCCCAGTACTAGAATCCCAAGGGGTTTCATCCTGCTGGGTTTATTCTTGAAGAAGCCCATTCCACTGCTGTACAAAGCTGGTATTGTCAAAAAGATTTAGCTCCCGATGATAAAAACATTTTTTCATTGTAAATTCTTCTCATCATAAAGAACTTACAAATCCTAAATCACAGTGGGGCCACTCTTCTCTTGCTCTCAGTGCACCGTTGTAACTCTTCCACCTTAACTATCAAAGGAATGCTGTCTATGCCTCTTATCATGCCTGGGTCAAAGGTGAATATCTGAGCTTCTAGGTCATGGTGATACGAAGTGCAGTGAAATATGGTAATAACAGTCTTTCAGGAATCTCTAAGACTGTTCTATAAACCTGCAAGTGGGCCCATGGGACTCTGTTTTTTGTCTTCCACTGAAGATGTGATGCTACCTTCAAAGAGGAGGTTAAAAATCCTCCTGAAAGCAGCTCCTGTGCTTAGAGTGGTGAGGGGGAAAGGGCTGGGTTTTAGCCATTGATAGTGCTGGGGAACAGCTCGGAGGGGGGTTTACATAGCTATCTTTGCTCTGCAGTTGAGCTCACAAGCCTTGCAGGCTTGATGCAGGTCACTAGTGTAAATACACACAGGTTACTCTAGGAGTCTTTCAGTAACCTTTCAACACTCCTCCTTAAAATACAGAGCACCTTGTTCATGGGAGGGAACAAAATAAAATAAGCACCTCATTCCTGAGATACAAACTTTTTAGTTATGAATTATACTTCTCTGAGGTAAACCGTTTTTCCCTTCCTACTGGACTTTAGGTTTCAATTCTGGTCCTAACTGTTCTTTGAATTAGAAAAAAAGAAGGTGGAATACAAATGAGTTAATTAGCTACCATCGGCCTTCACAGAGAGCTGTGACTTTAGGTTGAAGTTTACAGTCAGAACAAAGGGTTGAATGCAAAACTTCATCCAGTCACTTACAGAATACTTCATCTGCTCAATACACGTTCTGCTGCTCCAAGCCCTTTTGGTCTCTCCCCTGTTCTCCTTGCCCCTCACATTCCCCCTCTGCCATCATACCTGACCCCTCCTCCCCAACATGCTTAATATCTAGAAACATGCTCTCTAATTACCGCGGTTATGATTTGCAACCTGTCCAGCGGTGCCAGGAAGTGAAACACAGCCTTTTCAAGTGTGGAGGAACTGATCTGGCTCCAGTCTAAAGAGAGAGAAGTGTTTCCAACTAATTTGGAAGTTCAGTGATGACAAGCCCCATCAAGCATAGGTGGTGGGCTGTCAAGAGTACAACAAAGTCAGGAACTCCCCCCATGGAAGGGAAAGAGGCTTTTTCTTCTTTACCTTTCTCTTTTATAGTCAACTTATATGATCACACACCAAGGGAAAAAAAAAAAAAAAAAAAAAAAAAAAAAAAAAAAAAAAAAGAAGGGGGGGCTGTCCCCAGACAATTTTAAAGTCTGTTTTCAATAAAATTGATTTTTTTTTTTTTCCCCTCAAGGTCAGTGTTCCTCCCTCTCCACCAGCCCTGCTTTCTCCTCCCCTCTTCTGAGCTCTGGTGTCAAATTATTTCTTTAAGGGTTGTGACAAGAGACTTTGCAGACTTCACAATTTTGATGTCATAAAGTGCGGTTCGATATATAAGAAATATGAGGAGTAGAGGAAAATAAATTCCTCAGGCCTGGCTGCTTTTGTAACATTTTTGACTGAATAGTATTTCTAACAGTTGCAACAACAATAATATTAAATAGTATTATAGTGGTAACAAAGAATAATGAAAAATGTAAGAGATTTAGTGGAGTATGTAGGAAAAAAAATATATTCTGCATTAATTGAATAGCAAAGAAAATGTGAGAATTAATCCAAGTTTTCATTTACAGTTCTGACAGAACAAGAAAATAATAGATTCTAATACCAGAAACAGACTTTGTACTACCTGCTTTTTTCAGCCTCCAATGTAACAAAGTTTGAAAATATAATCCAAAATAGAAACTTAATTTCCCCTTTCTCCTTATTAGGTTTTAATAGGGGAGGAAAGAAAGTAATGAAAAAAAGTTGATACAAATTCTCCCTAATGTTGGAATCTACAGTTGCAGAACTTGAATTCTTTGGATCCCTTATATACATCCAACCACTGGGACCAGGGCAACAACCTGCAGCAACAAAATGTTATACCTGAGAAATTCTATTACATGTAATTGGCTGGAAGACGCTGCCAGAACCTGGTCCTGTTCCAAGCAAGCTGAGAGCTTGTGAAGGGGCTTCTGTTTGCTCTTGTACATGACATCAAATGAAAAAACAGAGTCCTACCTCTTCTGCAGATGTATTCACCAGTCCTGTAGAGTGGAGAAGTTGTGGCTACATATCGCAGATACTGTGGATGGATGACCTCAAGCCCACCAGTGTAAAGAGCAAGTGAAATGATGTGTAGCTTGTTGAATAACTCTGTCTCCCCCATGTATTCTGTGTGTAACAGCAAGATCTTTCCATACAAACATTGCTTTTTTCCTGATGCTAATAACATTTAAAAAATTGTATGAGCGGGTGAATGATACGTGTCCTATACTACTGTGACACTGGTCTTACTGTTATCACTGAAATCTTGGGGGATGTTGCAAACAAAACAAGAAATTTGCTTTGGTATTGCAGGAATTATTGCAAAGGCAGTAGACATTTTTCATGTTTAACTGAGCTATTCAACTGGTCTAAGTAACTTACTGCTGCATCTTTTTTTTGTGGTTTTTAGAACAGGCAAAATTATCTTGAACTGGAAATGTGCAATCACAAAGTATTATTGCCCCATAAATTCCTGCATAGGGCATTTCAGAGGTACAAGTATATATTTAGTCACAGAGACACAAGAGGAAAGAAAATAAACACTACTTTTCAACTTATAGAGTAATAATTAGTGTGTTAGCAAGCTGTCTTTCATGCTCCACAGGAAGGAAAAAGTGATATATTTGATCTCCTTAACCTTATCAATGAAGTTAATGAAAAATTATGAAAATCGAATATTTAGCTGAAATGAAGACTTAATCAAATCAGGCAACCCAAAACCCTATTGAGAAAGTAGACAAATAAGCAGGACTTTGTCTTTTGAAATACATTAATTTGTTCATTTTTCCTGAACTTGAACCCGGCACCATTCAGTATTAATTAGGTTTGATAGGTGCCGGTGCTTAGATTGCTTTAGCAAGGAGCAGGAGTTCAGCATCAACTCTGACTGGTGGCTCCACGGTGCCTTCAGCAGGAGAAACTGTTGTGCTACCCTAGCACTGCTCCTTCAGAAAAGACATTGCTTTTGGCTTTAGATACCTAAGTTGTAACTGAAATGGTTTCTTGAAGCTCATTTTCAGTCAACTATGAGAAACAGGTCATTTTAAAGTCTGCTCCACCTGACCTATGTTAAATGTCTTCTTTAGTATTTGATGAACTGCATTTTACAGCTCTTCTTTCTCTCTGCTGGCTCTAGGGACAATATCCATAATGTAATGACATCTGACGGATTAAATGAGGATATCCACAAGGCAGATGTCACTTCACTAGCCAAGTACTATTAGCTTGTTTCATAGTCATCAGAAGAGAGGGCATGACTCAACCCATCCTAAAGTAGATGTCTGCACAGGTAGATCAACTATCTAAACCTATACTGGTGTGAAGTACACTGACAAGGAAGTGAGACCATGGTAAATTAGATGCATGAAAATAAGTGGCTAACTATTTTTTCATTGCCTAAATTTTGTCAAATATATTCCAGCCTATACAGCTGGAACTTTGTTCAGATCTGAGCAAGATTGACTTATAGGTTGACTCAAGAACTGACTCGGACAAGTCTTTTAAATAGCCATGTTTGAATTTTGCAAACAAGATGGACATCTTACTAAAAATGATTTAATTAGAATTAATTAGGAAAAGGCTATTTAAACTGTGTATCTTGTTCAGGTATAATTTTTAATGTTGATGTTAAAGAAGTGGGCCTATCAGAACTTCACCTAATTCCCAAGGACATAAATAGAAGTCCTTATAGTAAACCCAGAGTGTGGCTGAGGTGGGAAACAGCTCACTGTAACACTCACAGTTGTCATAACTGTTCAGTTTCCTCTTCTAGTACATTACAGCTGCCTCCACTGACTTAAATGTTCAGATAAAATTAAATTAATTATGGAAAGAATTGTTTTCTTATTCTTGTTCTCAAGAATTATAAAGAACTCTAAAGAACATAGTGACTGTTCCTCCTGGGGTCTTGTCTTCAAGAATAACCAAAGTGACATATATTTCAGAGGAAAGGAGAAGATGGTACCTGTATGCAATACTTCTGACAGCAGTAACCCTAAGGGTAGTATTTCCTCCTCAACTCCGAATTCTTAAAAGATTAGTTTAACTCATGAAGCAGGAAGGGTGGAATGGTAATAGGAAGAACTGCACAGGATAATCTTCTGAGTATGTTGGTTTGAACGTGGAGAAATAGCATTTCAGATTAAAACAAGAGGAGATAAAGAAGCTTCTTAATAAAGCTGAAGCTGGGGATTCTGGCTCTCAAACCTGCCCACAAATCAAACTTATTTTAAATAGAGCATCATAAGATACTGTCAAATTTCACTTCCTGGTGAAAGGAAACTTAATTTAAAGCTGCAACACTGCACTAAAGTAAAAATTTGGACTGTATTTTGATTCCATAAAAGCTAATTTGCTCAGCAGTTGTTTTCTCTTGAACTCATTTAGCTTTATTTATGATTGCAGCATTATCGATGAAAACAGAAAGCAAAACCCACACCAGAACAAGACTGCTGTTTCAGGGAGGCTGTTTGAGATGTTTAGCTATTTCTTAAAAATCTGGCTGACTTTTCTATGAACAGGTAGGCATTTGTTAGAGTGGAATTTCACTGAGAAGCTTAATTAGCTCTTTATGCTATTTAATGTTATGATAAATGACTTACCAGAAGTTATTAATTAAAGTATTAAAGTCTCATTATTTGTTAGTAATGGGGCATATGGGAAGAGGGAAAGGAATAAGACTTTGTTATTAACAAATTTCAGGGAACAGTGAGTAAATTGGATAAACAGAGGAAATATACATCTGGCTGCTTCCATTTGTTGTATAAATTATTTGATAGTTTATACTTGTTGCAGGAATCCTATAAATACTCAAGTATTTCCAAAGGCTTTAAACTACTAGTACTGTTGACTGGAAGTTAAAATAAACCTTTTTGTAGCCAAGTGTAGGAAATCAGGGCTTCCTCAAAGTGAGTTCTTAGCTCTTTAGTAGATATCTATCTGTACTTAGTCACATATGAAACCCATTGTGTGAGTGATCATGTCACTTTGGTATATTTTTAATAGCAGAGATTGTAAGTGATTTCTTGTTATGGGGCTGATTAAATGCTGTATGTCATGGTGACAGAGGAGATGAACCTCAATATCTTTTCAATATTGCCTTTCACGATATTGTCACAACCTTGGTAGACAAGGGCAGGGCAACAAATGTCACCTACATGGACTTATGCAAAGCATTCAATACTGCCCTGAGTGACATCCTGGTCTCAAAATTAGAAAGTCATGGATTTGATGGATGGACCTCGCTTGAGTGGATCAGGAACTCGCTTGATGACCTCACTCAAAGGGTTGTGGTCAACAGCTCAGTGTTTAAGAGTGGAAGAGTGGCAGGGAAGAGTGGCATTCCTCAGGGGCCAGTACTAGGATCACTGCTGTTTAACATCTTTGTTGGAGATCTGGACAGTGGGATAGAATGTACTCTCAGCAAGTTTGCCAGTGACACCAAGCTCAGTGTTGTGGTCAACACACTAGAGGGAAGGGATGCCATCCAGAGGAACCTGGACAGGCTTGAGAGGTGGGCTAGTGCAAACCTCTTGAATTTCAGCCAAACCAAGTGCAGGGTTTTGCACCTGGGATGTGGCAATCCCAGGCACAAATACAGGTTGGGCGGACAACGGCTGGAGAACAACCTTAAGGAGAAGGACTTGGGAGTGTCATGGATGAGGGGCTAACATGAGCTGGCTGTGTGCACTGGCAACCCAGATAGCTAATTGCATCCTGGGCTGCATCAAGATAAGCTTGGCTAANGGAAGAAGTTGCCCAGAGAATTTATGGAAGCCCCATCCCTGGGAGTGTTCAAGGCCAGGCTGGATGGGTCTTTGAGCAGCCTGGTCTGGTGGGAGGTGTTTCTGCTACGGGGTTGGAACTTGATGATCTTTAAGGTCCCTTCCAACTCTAACCATTCTATGATTATACAATTCTATGGTCTTCTCTGCTCTCTCTTTTCTATGTCACACCTTCAGAGAGTGTAAACTTGAACTTTCCGTTCTTCCATCAAGGCCTGGTCTTCAAAATCTTATGTTTATCCAAGGGCTGAAATAACATGTGGTGTCTATGGTGCATCATTTCTATTATGAAATAACATGTGGAAACCAGTGGTGTAGTTTCTCTCACCTGCTTTGAGGTGTTTATGGTGCATGTGCATCTGTCAGAGTTAGATTTCCAAGTTCTGATTTTCCAGTAACTATGAAATTGAGAGTGTAGTTAATTTCATCTGAAATTATGCCTAAATGTGGTCATATGAATTTGCCCTCTAATGCTATTTGTAATTGTATTAGACTTCATCCATCTGTAGTGGGAAACCCAGACAGCTTGTACATATAGATACTGATACCAGAGATATCTCAGTCAGGAGTGAGGAATCTTGCTGTGATTTTTATTTACCGGTGTTTTCCTATGATGTGTACAGTGATCAAACCACTATTTTACAATGTAAATATGAGTCCATTGATAATTCATGAAAATAACCCAATCTGATGGTGATGAAGGCTTGAATTACCCTGACAAGTTCACCCTCTGAAAGGGTAAGTTGATGCAATGGAGGAAAATATCCATGCTGGGTAGATCTGCAGCTCCTATGTTTAAAAGGTATCAGATCTAATTGGATCTCTTTTAACTTTCAGTTCTTGTCTTCAGATGACTATGTATTGTGATCTTCTTGTATTTTATGAGCGGTTTCTACTTCAAAGTTCTGCTTAAGGATGATGCTCAGAAAACATCTAATTGCTCTGATAAAACAAAAGCAGTTCTGGCTACAGAAGCAGACTGTGTCTATGGGGACAGTGTGTGGTTTAGAACTTGCACATGGATTTCAATTTCAGGCATGCAAAGGAGTGAAGTGGAGACTCCCTCAAAAGCCTGATAGTAACCTCCATTTTAATGAAACAAGTGAGTAGATGTCTAAGGAATTCCATAATTAATTTGCACCAATAACTGCAAATATAATCTCTTACAGAAAATCTGATCAGATCTTCTCAGACTTCTGCTGAAGTTCACAGGAGGTCTCAAAGAGACCTTAAAAATTGTTATTAATGAATAACAATCTTAAAAACTTAATCAAAAGAATCAGCACAGATTTTGGTCTTTGTCCAAAGTGAGAGAGAAAGAGACAGTTGTTTGGTGCTGTTTCAACAATAGGATGAAAAGGAGAATTCTAGGACCTGTTAGATATTTCCTCCCCACTACAACATTATAATGACCTTGGGAAAATAGCTAACAACATAAAATACATCTTGAATGCATTGAAATTTGAAAAACTCCATAGGGTTTACATTTTGTCTAATTACACAGAATGTCATCTAAGACAAGGAGGAATGCTGTGCTCAGCTGTGGAAATGTTTCTGGTCACTGAGAATTACTTTGCCTAGGTCTTCTCCCCACAATCAGAAGTGCTATGTGCCAAGCTGAACCCCTCTATTTGTTGATAAATTCCAAGTATCTCCATATGGAGGAGAAAAAGTGTACACAGTAAAAGCACAAAGTTTAATTACTACTCAGGAAACAGGTCTGAAGTCAGTGTTGAACACAATTGACAATATCATCTCGTGTTCAAAAGTGGCAAAAAATGTGAATAAAATACTAGACATTACTAGAAAAGCCAATGGAAAAAATTGCCAAACCACTAGTTGTAGTATAGGTCCATAGGTTGTCTATGTATGAAGTTAATCTCAGAAAAGGGTAGGGTGGTGCAAACAGACTTAGATTTGAGGAGGTGCTATGCTGTGATCTTCATAGCTTCAAATGAGCTTCAAAATGAGACAACCAGAGTTGTTGGATTATAGGTTGTGACTAATGTCCATAAAATCATGAATATTTTATAGGGAAAGTAGATAGTAAATAATAATTAGTGTTTTCACTGTAAAAAAAACCCAAAAAAACCCAACAAAAAAAAAACCTATCAGTGGGCAATGAAGTAAGTTGTCAGGCAGGAGGATTAAGGCAAATCTGGTGATGAATTACTTTGTAATAAAATGCATAGTTAAACTACTAACTCATTGCCCGACCATATTGTGGAGGTCAGATATTAATTATTAAATATAGTAATTGAGAAACAAGCTGCTACTTGGAAAGTTCATAAGATGGTGGAAAAGGGAGTTTATACCAAGAGGAGGGATACTATTCTACTTCCTCATTGCTCAGACACAAATTATTTTCCTAAGCATCTGCTATAAATGTAAGTGCAGATAATAAAATGGGCTAGATAAGCCTTTGGTTATTCTTCTATTTCATGCTATATTCTTATGCCCTATCAGATCTAGACCTCTACCCTTAATGGTCAGAAGAAAGAGTGTGGATATCCCAGACCTAACTGCAAGTACACACCAAGCCATATGAACCTGTATGGTATAGCAGGGTGGTTGTGGTAAGATTTAGTTGTTAGATGCAAACAAACTGAGTGATATGGTGGTAAAAGTGCATGACCAAAATATATTCAGCTGAGGAAGAGAGTCTTCAGTAGGAACAACCTAGACAAATAAAAAGAAAAATAATATTTCCCTCAGAAAATTATTATTTTCATTATGTTTTATCCTTCAGTCAGAGAAGACAACACACCAAAGTTTGGTTGGTTGGTTTGCATCTTTTTTTTTTGTTTTGTTTTTTTTTTGTTTTTGTTTTTGGTTTTGTTTNCTTCCCAGAGGCTTAGTCCTGAGGTGGAGGAGCAGAAGAGGGTTTCTGCTGGATTTCTTTGTTTTGTTTTGTTTTGTTTTGGTTTGGTTTTTTTGGTTGTTTTTTTTTTTTTCCAATCTAAAGAGAGACCTTAAATAATTAATCTGATTTGGAAGGTATACTACTTCTCCAGAACTGTTTTGAATATATCTGTCCAACCTCTTTAGTGGAGCTCAATCCCAAAGCATTGTGTCATTTTCTTGAATACACCAAGGTGCTGACTAGGGATTTTCAGGAGCCTGCCTTTCCCTGACAAGCCAAGACTTAATGCGAACACTCAAACTATTAAGCATATGGCTTATTCTGATTACATTTTGTCAGACTTTTT
>VZRU01017016.1:50704-63114 GCA_013398155.1 Pedionomus torquatus | reverse complement strand
CAGTTAAAAATATTTGATCCTCTGTATATTTTGATTGTGTTTACTAATTTGGTTGCTTTCTATCTTCCTGTCATTCAGGTAAAGACAAGAACAGCCATGGGAAACAGCATTTCAGTGCAAGCAGAGCAGAACAATCCAACAATTTTGTTGGTGGAATGTCAGAAAGTGGTGGGTAGAGAGCTATATCAGAGATGGGTTTAGTGACAAAACGTATCTTTGACTCAGGAAACAGTCAATCCTAAGAGTGTATTAAGCCTAAGAGAATGCATAATAGTTAAAAAAGTGGTATTGAAGAATATTTGGCAGAGTGTTTGAAGAAATATCTTACTGGGGATATTAATTTCTGGTATATCTGGGAGGGAAAAAATGGGACTGAGAGAAGCCAGCTATGAAAGGGAAAAGCTTATGAACTTAAAAGTTCACCAGGATGGATGACACCAGCAATGTAAAGTTTCAGAAGTAGATTTTTCATTATTATTTTACAGTCTTTGCAAAGCTCTATAAACAAATAACTTTTTCTTTTCTCTTTTTCTTTTCTTTTCTTTTCTTTTCTTTTCTTTTCTTTTCTTTTCTTTTCTTTTCTTTTCTTTTCTTTTCTTTTCTTTTCTTTTCTTTTCTTTTCTTTTCTTTTCTTTTCTTTTCTTTTCTTTTCTTTTCTTTTCTTTTCTTTTCTTTTCTTTTCTTTTCTTTTCTTTTCTTTTCTTTTCTTTTCTTTTCTTTTCTTTTCTTTTCTTTTCTTTTCTTTTCTTTTCTTTTCTTTTCTTTTCTTTTCTTTTCTTTTCTTTTCTTTTCTTTTCTTTTCTTTTCTTTTCTTTTCTTTTCTTTTCTTTTCTTTTCTTTTCTTTTCTTTTCTTTTCTTTTCTTTTCTTTTCTTTTCTTTTCTTTTCTTTTCTTTTCTTTTCTTTTCTTTTCTTTTCTTTTCTTTTCTTTTCTTTTCTTTTCTTTTCTTTTCTTTTCTTTTCTTTTCTTTTCTTTTCTTTTCTTTTCTTTTCTTTTCTTTTCTTTTCTTTTCTTTTCTTTTCTTTTCTTTTCTTTTCTTTTCTTTTCTTTTCTTTTCTTTTCTTTTCTTTTCTTTTCTTTTCTTTTCTTTTCTTTTCTTTTCTTTTCTTTTCTTTTCTTTTCTTTTCTTTTCTTTTCTTTTCTCTTCTCTTCTCTTCTCTTCTCTTCTCTTCTCTTCTCTTCTCTTCTCTTCTCTTCTCTTCTCTTCTCTTCTCTTCTCTTCTCTTTTCTTTTCTTTTCTTTTTTCTTTTCTTTTTAATTTATATCTAGGTAAATACTGTATTAAAGATGTCAGCACTGGTATTGCTGATCTTTGTGCAGGATGGGAAGATACAGATATAAATACATTTTGCACTTGTCCATGTTCTGCATGTTAGATAAGTGACAATATTTATCTACAACAAGTAATACTTTACAACTATACAATAGTTGTAGAATTGATACTTTATTTTCTCAGGTTTCTCAAAGAACTTTACAAAGCAACTCTGTGTGTGTTTGGAAATCCTGCCACATATGCACGTCCCTGTATACTATTAAGGTGGCACAAAAATGGCCCATGTTGCACAAACCCCGAGCAAACACTATGCTCATGTGAAGGGTCTGAGTAGCTGACAGGTGAACACCTGAATAATACCTGATAAAATATTTATGCTGTTACTGCCCATGACTTTTGAACACACTAGGTACCAGGAGTACCATCCTCTTAGCAGAAATAGCAGAACGGTGAGAATCCCAACAGCTCAGCAAATGGAAAAAAAAAAAGAGTAGAATAAAACAAACGTATTCTGTCAACACCTTCCATAAGAGATCATTGGCACACATGCACGGGTATACTGTGTGCACTCACGCAAAGGAGGAAAAACCACTGAATCCTGTGCTCTTTCAGTATGAAGATGCCCAATTTCACCACTCATCTGGCTGCCAGGAAGAGCCCTTATCTTTTGCTTCTTCATTTCTCTTCTGGATTTCATTAGTAATGTGTCATTTTCTGTAAAGATTGTAAAAAGTGAAACTACTTTTGACATTCCATTAGCCTATCTTCCAATACAAATTCCATTTTCTTCTCACCCCCCTGAAATATGGAGCCCGTGCTGTAGCTAGAGAATGATGGATGCCTCTTTCCTAAAAGCTGAGATGAATCCTGGAAAAGCTATGCATGACAGTATGTTCAAGAAGTCTGTAGCCTGGACTGAAGGAGTGTGTACTTCTGGTTATCTGTGACCAAGGGAGGTGGTTTAGGCCCAAAAGAGATGCAGAGAAGGGCTTCAGGACTAGCAAAGGAACAGGAGGAGCTCTCAGAAAGAGGAACTGTTGAAAGAACAGAGACGAAATCTCATGAGATTATTCAACCCAGTGTAAACAAAGGTAGCAGGAAAATGACTGCAGTCTTTAAGGAGCAAAGAAAGAGAACTGAAAGGACAATAGTTACAAAGAAAATGTTCATGAGCTTACCACATATAAATTTTAGTTGGAAACAGTGGGAACTATGGATAAGAAAAGGAATTCATGAGGGCCTTCTAAGAAGAAGGATGAGATTCTCTCATCCTTAGAAAAGACTTGCTGCAGTGATTGTTGGCAATGTGAGAACCGAGGCCCTTGTGACCAAAAATGTCTTATCTGGTCATCTCATCCACAGAGGAGGTCTTCTAGAACTTTACCAATGTGTGCACTGTACTTAAACCAGTTTTTTTGCTGGCATCTGTCTTCCTCTTCACTCGACTGTCTGTCCCAGCTTGCAAAGGTCTTTGGAATTGAGACTGCCCTCCCTTAACCAATCACTAGTCTGTTATTTACTCTTAAGTACTATATTAAAAGACCGCTGTTAGTCTTCATGTTATGTTCTGGGTTTGTTGTTTTTTTTCACTAAAACAACAAGTTGCTCCATTTTATACATGGACTTATTCCAATAACTGTTTTTCCTTTCTGAACTTGGGAAAATCTGTTTTTTTTCTGCACTGAGCTGCAATTTTATTTCTTCTTTGGTCTGTGTACACAGGTTTGTGTTCAAATAGAGAATATGAGTGCCCCATACGGCCAGCCCTTCACTCATTTTCAAGGATGCTTCCAGCCTTCTTGATGCATGTTCTTCTTTCTGGTTTAGGTGACTGCACGATAAGGAGCACCACAAGGCAGACTCACTGGACAAATATTATCTTCTCATGTGCCTTCAGTCCCAGAGATAACTTCATTGACCATCTATAATGGACATTACGTATTATTATACCCAGGAGATTCCTAGGGGAGCATGCTCCTGCCCCAGGAGGAACTACTCTGTGCTCTTTACATTCAGCAGTGGTTGTTCTCATGCTGATCCACTGCTGCTGAGCCTGTACTGGAATGACAACATGAAAGTTATTTAGTTCCTCTCAAAACTGGATTATATGACAAAATCTGTATGGAAATAGGTCTATAAACAATGTGCAATTCTAAGCAGCCAGCCATAAAAAGTAATTAAAGAGGTAGTCTAAATCACAACAAAGTGCACAGAATTTTAAATAGCCTGTCTTCATGTATTACAGTCCTTTAGCTACGTCATTCACAATCACTCGATTCCTTTGACTACCTACGAAAACTTACTTCTTCTACAGATTAAGCGTTCATATAAACACAGAGATCAAATCCATTCTCCCAGAACTCTTCACTTTAGACTTTCTGAGAAGATGGGAGGAGCTGCAAATAACAAAGCTGCAACATGACTTTCCATCCCAACAAGTCTATTGCCACACACTGGGTCTTCAGGACCCACAGGGATAAAGGTTAATAATTTTCTGCTCTGAAACGGTCTCTGAGTACTTCAGGCTCTGCCTCTCCTCCATCCAGCTTCTGGTCATGCAGGTGGCATGCAGATAACCTGTGGACTTAGGCAGCTGGTGGTGTGTTGAACACCCTGTGTGTGCCAGGGTGTTGCTCATGGAGGCTCGTCAGCAGCTGAAGTGAATCTTATCTTGAGAATTGCCAAGTGGATGACCAGCGAGGGTAGGCTGAAACAATACATTTTGCTCTCATTTAGCAGTGCCACACTGTCCCACATCCTCTCATAAGTACTTAACTCCTGGTTTGGACTCAAGTACTCTGATTAGCAAAGCATTAAGCATCCATAGTTCTGAAAGGGTCCCAGAAGATGATGTATTGTCAGCTCCTGCATTTGCCCTTCCTTTGCTTTTGTTCACATTTTTGGTTAAGCTACTGTTCTGGCTCCAGTTTCACACCATTTAGTTTTAACTCATTGTATGTCTTCTGTCCGCACATAGGGAGCCTTTTAACCTTGCACTTACTCTCTGGCCTGGTCACTTTGGGGTTAATCCAGGGTGTTTTGGTCAGACAGTAATTGCTGCAAAGCCTTCCCCAAACTTTGTAGGCAAGGAGCTGATATTCTAACAGTCAGTGCTGGGTTTCTGCTGGTTGCAATTCACAGCAATGCACCTGGATGTAATTGCGCTTGGAAAACTAAATCTGACTGATGTGTTCCACTTAGTGGGGACTCCACTTGTTTCATCGCAAAGATTAGAGAGTGATTCAGCATTCATGAGAAAATGTGGCAACAAAAGGTTAGCTGAGCAGTGCTAGGAGTGGAGCCATATTGGGAGCAATTTAAGGAGGAAACAGTCTGGATTTATTGTCTGCATTAAAGATATTGTGGGTCCCATGGATACCAGGAGTCTCATGGAGACACAGCTAATAGGATTTTTATTGGATTATTGTCGGGCTGTTGCACCTGCTTCTGAAGGGGACAGTGCAGTTGGTTTTCTGGCACAACTCTTGAGCAAACATGCAGAAAGGAGCTATGGGAGCTGGAAGCTCCAATATTAATTTTTAAGAAAACTTTACAATTGCCTCAAAGCCATTTCAAGCAAGCCACCAGGCAGTGTGTACTCCTCTGTCCCTTTACAAATGCTCCTGCATAGAAAATATATTGCTGAAATGAGTGACGACAACAAGAACCTAACATACAAGTCTGTATTCTCCACAGTCCGGATTTAGATTAGATTTTATTTAAATTTACTTGAAGGAAGGTTGCTTTTTGTTTTGTTTTGGTTTGGTTTTCTTTTTTCTTTTTTTACAAAAAAAAATAATGCAATTTTGATACTGCCGTGTTTCTGATTTTTTTACAGTGACGTTTTACAACTCATTTTGTCTCTCATTTCCCCTGCCTCTGGTGTGTTAGGTAACAATGCTTTCCTTCTCTGTTGTCTGCTTCAAAGCTCGTTCACCTGTATCTGTAAATATTACAAGATTTTGGTAAAGTTTCAAGGGTGAGTGCCCTTTGTGGTCACCTGTGGTCATCAGTGCCCTACAGATCTGACACATGGTTTACCTCCACACTTCACATTCAGCAAAACGTATCCAAGCTCCCTGTTTTCTTTTTTTATTTATTCAAAGCAACCAGAGTACATTTTATCCATCAGAGAAATGAGCTGAGGGGTTCATTTTCATTTTCACCCCTGGTTTCTAATGAGGCTAAATATTAGAGAAACTTGAAAGTCATTTAAATTCAGGTCTCATGCTAAATACATCCAGTGTTGATTTAAGGGGGTCTTATTAGATTTTAAGTAGATTTGGATGAATAATTTGTATTAAGTGATCTCATGAACTGTATATCTTCTCTTTGTTCAGGAGTTACTTGCAAAGGGAGACAAATTATTCCATCCAGGACCTAATCCAGAGGTAGTTAGCAGGAGGAAATCAATGCTTTCTGGATTAAGACACAAATTATTCAATAATGTTGGTCTTTAATTTATTCACAAGAATGCATTCGTAAGATCACCCAGGCTCAGAGAACTTGTGCTTTAATATGTGTCTCTGATTCATGTTGTATTTCTGTCTGTGCACAACTGAATTCTGTGAATTTTTTCTCTACATTTTATTTACAAAGGTGTCCCCTCCTGGAATTTTGTATTAGTGTCTTGTGAAGATCTTACTGCTCTTTACTTTAAAGGTATTATTTTGAAAGTCTTTTTGTCAGTTAAGGCTTATAGGCAGAAAACTAAGATTGTGAAATCATCTACTTTGACCTCCAAATGAATAATGACTTCTCATTTTCAGTTAATATTATCATCAAGGATTACAGTCAATTACTTCACAGCTTTTTTTGTTTTTTCTCCCTTCTTTTTTTACCCCTATCCTCCTATGGTGCTATTTACTTGCCTACATGCTAGTCTTCTCTTCCAAGAACTCAACTAACCCTAAGTATGTTGTAGCTGCTTCTAGTAGTATTTTATCACTTGTTTCTTTGCCTAAGCTTCCATATCTTTTCTTTCACATTGAATCAACTACTTCCTCAGTTTTCTGATTTTATAATTATTTTCTCTTTTAGCGTTTGTGATTTCTGATTCTAATAATGAAGGAAAGCCTGCAGAAGAAATGGAAGTTATATGGTTTAAAATACATATTGTGTTGAAAACAATATTATTTCAATTCCAGAATACATTTTGAGGTTGTATCATGACTTTGTGATCAGTTCCTCATCTCCAAGAAGTATATCATTAACAATAATACTGTGCATACCAATAACAATAATTGATAGTGAAAAGATAGAAGAATAATATACTTGGATGAAACAAATCGTTCCAAAACATCACTTTAATTTTGGCTTTGTTTTCTCATTGATAGGTTACTGCTAATTCAGAGTCAGTTGACTGAACTCTATACTGGCTCAGTGTTAGAATTTTCTCTGATATGATATTCACCATTGGTAAATAACTATCCTAAGCACTTCCTCTGAAAAATATGCGAACTTAAATATTATGGGGCAATTCCCAAAACAGAGCTGGTGGTCTCATTAGTTAGGAGGGTAAAAGCCCTTAACATGACATCTTCATGGCATCCTCTTTCTTGCCAGACTGTGGTCCTGAGTGTGCTTAATATTCTCATACAGGTGAATCCTACAACACTTATTGTCTTGTCCTCATTTATAGTGCAGGTGCCTTCATGCAAGTACATGACTTTTTCTATGTTTTCTACAAGGCACCTAGCAACATTTATGTACTTTTTTAATGACCCATAATAATAATAGCATCTTAAAATATCCCACATTATAACTTGGCTTGCTTTAATCTTAGTGGATTAAGCTACATGGACTTTAAGATGTATTTGAGAAGTATATTTTTGCACTGAGAGAATTCTGATGTAAAATTTAACAGAAAAATTTCAGATGAGAAAGGGCTTACTTTGAAATACTGTCAAGAAATAAAAGCTACCATTTTAGACACACACTTACTTCCATGACATTTTTATCTACACACAATATAGGTGTGTATTTACACTCTGATAATAACAAATTTTTATAATTAATAAAAGTGCGTGAAGACAATTTATCTCACCATAAGGCAGGTCAAATAATTGCCTTCTGCAGCTGCTTTATGAATATAAAGGTGGCCTGAAATTACTAGTTCAGGGATCTAACTCTGAAACTTTCAAAGCTAGGTAAGGCAAATTCTAATCTTAACATTTCTCTGTTTCGGCTTTTCCACCTGGAAAATGCAGAGAATCTGAAATCTGTACACTAACATGCATATTTTATTTAGGAGGCAAGCTTGAAGATGTGACGGTAGAAGCCAGTTTAGAGCTAATTAGCCAAGCAAGAAATCTGTTTCCAGTTTACTAGAGAAAAAGAACTTGACTAGATAAAGGGAAGAGGGCAAAGTACTGAATTATCCTGCAAGTGACCTATCTGTTTAGGCTATGGAAATGGATTGTACCTTTTAATGTGCAATCTAACTCAAGCAAGGCAGAAGAAACACAGAAGTTGGCTGCATTTAAATTGGAAATGTTAAAATATATCTGTAATCACTCAATTAGACAGTTCTGGAACACACTCATAAGGTTCCTTTCCCAGCATGGATGTGTTTCCTAAGGTTGGCACTGGCATGGATATATCTGTTTTTCATTCCATCACTTAATATGCATACGCCCTCTATGCCTTCAGACACTTTCTCAAGGTAAGTAGTAACAGAAAAAGTGGCAAAGGGGAGGAGAGGAATGTGTTTCACTGTAATAGAAACTCAGCTCAAAATATTTGAAAAAAAAAGAGAGGGATCACTGGTACTCCATGCAGTGTCCTAGCTCTGATTATATGTGAAGTTACTGCCTCTAAATCTGCCAGTTTAATATCTCTAGAGAGCAGTTAGTTTTATTTATTGACCATTCTTGGAACATCCTACAAAAAAGAGCAGGAGAACGCTGCCAAAATGTCAGCTCTGGTCAGGGACAAACTATCATGAAATGAAAACACACTATTAAAAACATTCATTGTAAACAATACACCACCTTGAATTGATGTAAGCGTGATTAAAATTAAAAGTTTATATTCGGTTAAAACTTTTCCCCAGCTCTCTATTTGCTTAGCTGAAGTTTAGTTTTTACTATTCTATTGTTGTAATTCCCAATATAAATAAGAAGGCTTCTACTAAGAAGCAGTTACTCATAATACTCACTAATATTGCTCCTGAGAGAATAGTAGGGTCAATAACAAAGCATAGTCATCATGTGTACGGTTGTCTATGGCATCAGCCCAAGCTTTGTAAATGAGTGTTCCTTTCACAGGGGTTGCGAGCTCATGCAGATTGCTGTCAGTTTCTAGGATCAAACCCACGAGTTCAAAGGATTTATCTTGACAATTGCCTGTCGATTCCAGTACCCATGTTCCTAGGAACAAATGACCAAATGTCTCAGACACAATACAGGATACATTTCCAAAGTCAATATTAATAATGACCCATATGAAACAGAAATGTGAAAAAAAAACACTCCTATATCTACATGGCATTGATTCATTTCACCCAGTCCTTTGACATCTGAATAGACACATTTATAGAGCAGTTTATTTCATCCCAACAAGATTCCTGTGAGATTTTGGATTTATTTTCCTCCCTGATGACAGAGGGAGCCTAGATGTCAAACTCTGAATTATACAGCTTGATACTGAATCCAAAGTTAGGTGGGATGAGAGCCAACCTATAAGCAATATTTCATACAGCTACTCGGTTGGAAGAAGTTTATCCCACACATGCCCACATCTGATGTATTTGTTTGCTTTGCAAAGCACTGGGTTAAGGTGTTTAGCTGCTACACAAAACAACAAAATGAAGGTTCTTGGTGATAAACACTAATGATACGTACATTACACCATAGATCCAGAACTCTCTAACTTTATAAAAACAGCAAGCGGTGTGATGTGCACAATCACTCACCACCGCAAGCTGTAATCGTGCTGTTGAATTGACCAGTATAAAACATCTGGCCAATGGTGACTGTGGTGGCATTTTCTCACATCAAGACTAGGTCACAAGATAATGAACTACTACAACTAACAGCCATCTCAGCTTCATCTGTCCGATCTGATGAAACAAATACAGTGCAGATATGAGCTGGATTTGAACTGGCAGATTGAAAAAAAAAATATCCTCCTTTATCTTCCTCAGTACCAGACATGAAGGGGCAGTTTACAGAATAAGACATTTCTTAGAAAATGAAAATTGTGTTAGGAAGTCTCATGCTGGGGTCAGATTTCTGAAGGATTGAAAATGGTTCATGAACATGTCAACATATACAGGCAAAGCTTGGCCCAAATTTTAAGATAGGATTTATCACAGATTCAGAGAAAAAAAGTAATGGGTATAGCTAATGTTGAGTATACCGGTACAGTTTGCAAAACTTTTCTATTTCCTCATCATTTTGTTACATGAGAAGCTCACAAACATTCCTTTAGTTTCTTCTATTTTAGTATTGTTAGAATGTTTCACACCTGAATTTTAGATGACATGCCTGACTCACAGACAGTATGAAAGAAACATAATTGAAAAAATAGAGAAACTCAGTTGAAAAAAATTAAAAAGAGACATATGGATATAACATTATAAGGTTCAAAACACATACTATCTTATATGTTAGATTTGAGTAAACCTCTGAACTTTGAATCACATTAACTTTAAACTGTTTAGCAGATTCTCTGGGATTTATTTGTTCTTTGGACATGATTTTAAAAAAATTCTCATAACTATGCATGTAATTAAGAAGTTATCATGGATCCAATGTAAAAAATGTAAGTCTTAAATATCAGAATATTTCAGTGGGCTCAGTGACAGTTTATTCAATTACTATTAAAAAGTTAAAAAGAATATTTTAAAATTACTTATTCTTTGTCTTAATGGCAAAAAAGTACAATTTTGAATAAAGAGGAGGAAACAGGTATCCTCCAATTCAAGGAAATGGATCTGATAATAAAATTTTTGCCTTTCTGAAACTGAACCTCATTTTTTTTCATTTCTTATAAGGTCAGTTGTATCGGTTTTTTTGGTTGGTTGGTTGGTTGTTTTTTTTTTTCTTCCCAGGAATCACATTAGATCTTGGCCTTCAAAATAAGAGCATTCCTGTTAAAAAATGTTGCTTAAACTGCAGAGCAATACCTATCATGTATGTTAATTTATTTGGGATGTCACTGTTGCTCATTGAACAAGCTTCTTGATACTAAACCCACATAAATGGCTGAATACTTTAAGAGATCATTTGTTAAGCAAATTCCTTGAACTTTGCTAATGGATATATGAATGAAATACCATAAGGGAAGTTCTACAATGGAATTTTACTGTTGAGCAATAGATTAAATGGATAAAATAATGAACAAAGCAGTTGTCCAGATTTTTTGCTTTCAATCAGGGTGAACATGAACTGAATTTCAAATTTAGAAAGGTTTGGTTGCTTCATTCTTCCTCCCTACCTCTCCATTATTTTTCACTTCACTCTGCTTCTTGGTTTCGATAAAGAGTGAAAACATATGCACAGATAAACTCTGTAAAAGCCTTTCAGGCTGTATATTCTCTTAGAAAACACAGGACTTTCAGCCGTCTTTTGAAAAATCAAAAAGCACAGCTAGATGATATTTTTCCTCTATATCAGCCTTTTGCCACACACATTTATTCATTCTCCTATCTCCTGCCTGTGTGTTCAAGGAGCTATCCACGGAGTTATTTTCTTTCCCTAAATAGTGATTTCTGCTCAGATGATCTCCTTTCTTTCCTCCTTCAATTAGAAACAGTGGATATGAGCTTAGCTCTGCTGCCATGTGTTCATAAGTGCATGTGCGTTTACATGCACTCATGGCAAAATGTGCTTTGACAGCCCCCCGCTAAGGCTTTTCCCAGATTAAGGAATTGTAAGCAGCTTTGGACTGCTTGACCCCGCTGGTTCATCATTTATGATGTTCAAAACACATACATGGCCAATTTGAGTTTATCTAAACACTTAAGAAGAAACTCTTCAATTAAAGACCATGCTAAATGACACTGACAGTAACTCCCTTACCAATATGGTGTGTCCAAATCACCATCAGATGCTGGGAAGAGTGCTATTCCCTTCATAAAACACATCAGAGAGTATCATATTTAGAGCAGTCCTTTCTTAGAACTTGTTTTTCATAACCTTGAAAGCAAAAAGTGGCTTACCATCAAAGGTTCCAGCAAGATTTCACTGCAGAGTTTTGCTTGGGATGTAATTTCCAAATGCCTTAGGTTTAGTGGAAATAAAAACATATTTATTTATAAAAAGGAATGATATAATGTTTTTTCAATATCAATCACACAGAATGCTTTATCATTTTAGTAAATGATGCCATATAATCCTTGTGTCACATCAAACACCAAAGCAATAAATTCACTGGGGGATATTTACAAGGCTATCCAAGCTGAATTGAGATGTCTTCTAGTCCTTTTTCTAAATTGTCACATTTACTGCCTGCTGTAGAAAGGGGAAGCCACCAATTGATTTCTAATTCTGCAAACCCCAGGGTGTAAATGTGATTAGCGGTAATTGGAGAAGTTCAGCAACTGTTAATTTCTGCTCTCTTTGTTGTTTTTCCTATTTAAAATATTAACGAAACGTGTATGTAGGCCAAAACTGACTCCGATGCAGCTGAACAAAGGATACATATTTAATCAGAGCTGTGGGACCCCGATGCGGTTGTCTGAAACAAATGTGACATGTGCTTCCTCTCAAAAAAAAAGTCAGGCAGCTAATAAACAGCATCAGTGTTTTGTTGTAATGTGCATTGTCTACATGATGTCGAGTTTAGTGGCATTACACTACGTAAAAAAAAAAGCCAGAAGTACACTGCTAAATTTGTCTTTCCCAGTTGGCTGTCCCTGAGGAGATTATAATGCAAGCGGTGGCTTTGTTTGTCGCATGCATAAGTGTGCACATGCTCCTAAGTTTTAAGTTGTAAAAGAAGGTGGTGAGAGGAGATGTTAACCCCTGCATGGCTGAATATCTCCTTGGAAAGAAGAAGTTTTACTGGAACATGAACTAATTATGAATAAACAGGTTTTGTTTTCTAACTGGAAAATACCTTGCTTGTTTGTTTTTTTTTTTTTTTTTTTTTTTTTTTTTTTTTTTTTTTTTTTTTTTGGTTTTTTTTTTTT
>VZRU01017016.1:14787-47745 GCA_013398155.1 Pedionomus torquatus | reverse complement strand
AAAACAAACCCATAAACCCATAAAGCTTTCAAATTTATCCTTTTTTCCAGTTTTAGTAGAAGAGGAAAAAAAAAAAAAGAAGGAAGTACAATAAAGGCAAGTATTTTTCACAGAGAAGCTTGAAAGAAACAACATTTCAGGTCCTTTGATCAGGAGAAAAATATAGTTCTTCAGTGGATACTGTAGTAATGAAGTAAATGAAGTTTAATGAAGTGAAATTATAATAAATCCCACTCTTTGTAGAATAGTACCCAGATGGAAAATATATAGACATACTGCATGAAATGCTGGCCTTGTTACATTCCCAAGGAAAAAAAAAAAAACATGGCTAAATAGTTTCTGGGGTCAGGGGTCTGAATTTTTCTGCTGTCTTCTTTTATGTATCCCTCTCTCCTTGTTTCCATCTCTGACATCAGCCATTATACCCCTCCACTCATTCCTCTGCCTTCCATTGTGTCTGCTTTCAGGGAGTGCTCTTACTAAGCCTTTTTATCATGTTAACCTTCAACTTGTTTGGAGATCTCTCATAGAAACTCATTTTTCTTCTCGGGTATGAAAAGGCAGCTCTAAACAGAAAGCATGCAAGAAAATGTAGTTAATAAAGATGCTGAGAGCTATTCATACCTGAGTGAGTCATTGATATGTCTATACTGATGAACAAAAGAAGTCAAGGACCAATTTCTGGTCCAGAGGCTATGTGACAAAGACTGGCTCACTTTCACATTCCTACTTAGAGATCTCTGTCTTGCAGAATTGTCTTGGAGAGAGTTCCTCACCCTAGTCAAAAGCCAAGCCAAGAGAGGGCTATCAGTTAGGTAGCTTTAGTTCTTACACTTCATTTTTTGATTTATTTCTTGGTAAAAGTGAACCCTCTTATTCAAGTTGTCTCTTATTCAAGCCAGCTACAAAGATGATAGCCTGTTATTACTGCTTTTAGGCTGCTGTTTAGATACTGTACAGATATGTGCTATATAGTAAGTGATTTTAGAAACACTTGCACTTCTGTAAGTATTTAGCTCATATTTTT
The DNA here is from genome assembly GCA_013398155.1 of Pedionomus torquatus. Lineage (NCBI taxonomy): Eukaryota > Metazoa > Chordata > Aves > Charadriiformes > Pedionomidae > Pedionomus > Pedionomus torquatus. The sequence goes on along the minus strand of VZRU01017016.1, from coordinate 46,718 downwards.
TGGTCTGAGTGCTCATAAAAATGAACGATCTTCAAAGCTTGTAGAAAAAAATTTGTTCAGCCACAAGAAAGTCTTGGTGGAAAATAAATGTTGTGTCTTTTATACAAGGTTAGCAAGATGAGAGGAAACTTTTACTTTCGAGCTCTTCATCTCCTGTTATGAGTCTGTGTCTTCATTTCTCAATTTGCCTATTTTCTCTCTTCTCGGAGACTGCTCCACCCACATTTTCTCCCTAGAACAACCATAAAATTGCATTTACCGCTAATTTGCTATGCTGAGAAACACAATTTAAGTTCTTTAAGTGAGGCTGCCTCTTTCTGAAAAGAGAGGTCTCTCACTGCTCCTTTTTTTACCTGGCATACATCTAACCATGCTCCTCCGGAATGGCAAGTATGATAAATGTGTCAAAACTGTTCACATCAAAACCCTGTGATACAAGTTGTTATTTTGACTTCTGTTGAAACCTCCTGTTCTCTTTCAGCCAGATGTTTCCATGAAGTAGCACAATTTATTTTTTTTTCTTTTTTTTTTTTTTTTCCCCTGAGAGTAGAAACACACATTTCTATTTCTAGTGAAACTGAAAGTCTTTTCTTCCTCTATTATATCACTTCTGTGTGTGTGTGTGAGGGTGCCTTTATACAGGTGCACTTTTCTTTACTAGAACTATCTTCTAGGCCTGGGGAAGTTTTCTGTCCAAACATATCTTTGATTCATTATGAACAAGCTATAGACTTTCAATTTCTGCAAACTCTACATGCATTTGCAGATACCTGGCTTGAACAGATTGCTCCCTACCCAAAGAGAAAAGATTACCACAAGACAAAAAATCAGTATTTTGTAGGCCAGAAGATGCAATTTTTATGACGTTTAAGTCACAGACTGTTGAGTCACAGACTGTTGAAGGTGTCTAGACACCCAAGTGTTGTTGAGGAAATAAGCTTTTAAATACCTGCCGAAGTATAGTTCTATTGATTATTGATCCAAGTGTTCAAAACTATAACATTTAAGTAAGGTCCTGTGCCCTGTGGAACATCGAGGCCTGACTTAGAATCTCAGGATCCTGCTATCAGGTACTAAAGAAAAAGATGTCTGTAAAAGCTGCTGTGGCCACCAGCAAGAAGCTGCCTCAACTAGCCACAGTGAATGCCCAGGAGATTAGTTAGGACTGCTATTCAGGACAGATAATCATCCAAGCACCTAATTATGGATCTGAAAGCAAAGCCTACTTTTATTCAACATTTCCTAATGTGACTCTCTCCAGAAGTCAGGTGCCCTTAAATCCAGTAAAATGAACATGGTCAAGGATGTTCATTTAGCAACTGAACTCTTTTAGTCTCTATCTATAGCTGAGATGAGACAAAGACTCAAATCCTGATGGTCTTCATCTCAGTGGAGTGCCTTATCCATGAAGATACTGCAAGGCTGGGGCATTCCAAACTTTCTTTTTCACAACCCACATATTCACCCCAGTCTGTGAAAGAATATGTCCTAAAAAGCAACTTATAAAGATTTTCATAGCATTAAGACCAGGGAGGGAACATTGTGACAATCTAGTTAAACCAGAATATTTTACCCAGTGTTTCCTGTGTTTAAACCAATACCTTAAATTTGAGCAACCACACTTAGAATGAAAGACAAACTAGATTTAAAGACTCACATGGTGGTAAATGCACCACATCCATGGGCAAAGCTGTTTGAGTGATTAATTGCCCTCACTGTTTAAAAAATTACATCTTGCTTCCTGTTTGAATTTTCCAGTGCTACTTCAATTGTTTCAGTCACAAATTTCTTAACTTCTAGGTTCTGGCCACAACAGGAAACAGAAATGCCAAAATACCATGAAAAAATATTTTTGTCTTGTTTTTCCTCCCTCAGAAGGAGAAGGAAGCAATGAAACTAATGAAAAAGAAACTAGAGATTTACATGGTCTGGCCACAGGGTCACCTCTAATCAGAGTCTGCAGAGGCATTATTAAAGCTAATCTCTTGGTATCAAATCTGTCTCAGCAGTTTTTCTCCAAAGTTTCTGAATCTGGGGTGTTCACTAAGTAAAGCAGCTCATCGCAGCTGAATCACCGAGACAGAAATTCAAACAGCATTCACAAATGTACAAATGCTGGTGTGCTTTTCCACTGCTGCTAGAAAATTTGACAAGTCTCACAAGGCTTGGGTTAATTAAAGAGAGTTCCAGCACTTTTTGTTTGAGGTACAACTGATACACCTTGTTGTCTTGCAGCATTTAACTATTAATTCCCCTACTTTCTTCCTACCTGATTACAGGGAAGCTGGCTCTGCTTTGGGCATATTATTGTGTGGATTCTGACTTTCTGCTCTTGTGTTTCTCTGCAGCAGCTGGCAGGAAAGCACACAGCAAGGGCGCTTAGTGCACCCGGGGAGAATGAAGCATGTGTTTACATCTCTTCCTGAGCCAGGGTCAGAGCAGAGGTACTGGACTGGATCGTTTGTTTCATTCTGGCTTCCTAACATCAGGAGCTGAGCTTTGCTTCTCCTCCAAGAAATATTTCAGTATCAGCTTGGATTCAAGGGTAAAATTCTGGTCATATGTAACATCACTTACAATACTTGAATTGTTAGTAAGATGAAAATTTCTGGGTTTTCTTGCGGCTTTCTTCCTTCATTCCCTTTCTTTTAATGAGCTGCTTTAACAGCAGGATGAATGAATGTTGTGCATTTTAGTTTACACATGGTTCCACCATTAAGCACCTGGATTTGAAGCGTTTTCTTCCCTGCGGATTTAAATAAAAGTATTGGCCAAGTTTCAGGATCCAAGTTACTATGAGGTAGCCATGTGCCACAGGAATATTAGTTCAGAGAAAGCTGTGTCTGCTTGTGCTGGAAATGTGGCTCTCTTCCTAGTCATAATAAAAGAAGTCAGCTTGTATGTGTCTAATGACAAAGCTTCCCTGTGAATTAATTTGATTCTACATGGTAATATATCTTACTAGAGGAGAATGACAAATGTGGAAACATACACTAAAGCAAGTGTCAGTGAAGTAATTTATGTCAGGAGGTTGATGATCTTTTGCTCCATGTTGCATTGCTTTATTCTGTTTAGAAGCAAAGCACAAGAAGGCTCCCTAGAAATGAATGCACTTATAAAATAATTTGTTGGCAAGATCAGTTTTAAAATAAACTCAGATTTCCGGTGTCTCTCTCAAAATATCATCTAGTACTCATATTATATGCTGTGCTCTTAATATACTGACTTTGATTCCCAGGCCAGATAGTTTTAGATTAATTATACTACAGAGCCAGGGAGGGACCGTGTTCCTTGCAGTCATTGGAAAAGGCGTTTTTTTATCTTATTAGTCCATAAATGTTGTGATAGCCTAGCAGACAAAGAAAGTCACAGCAAACTGGCTAGTGAAATTATGAGAATATCAAATTGTAAGTAAAATGGGAACGCAAAATGGAACTTGGGCTGAAATCTTACATTCAGTTTGGAATTGAGTTTAGTCTGAATCATTGAAACAAGGTAACTTACCAAGAATTAATTCATACTCTATCATTTTTCTCTCTAAAATAAAGATTGGTTCTTTTATATATAGAACACAGTACTGACTAATTACAGATGATTATTTATTTATTTATTTATTATTTATCTGTTGTCCTTTTCACTGGTGGGAAGAATTCATCTCAGCTTGTTCAGGAATCTCTAGGCAAAGTTGTGTAGTTCAAAAAGTTCATGCCACAGGTTAATCTTGATGATTATAATATCCCTTTCTTACCTGAAAAGCAATACATTTCATAAAATATTATTTTAGTTCACTTTAAATAAGGTGTGCTAGAATACAAATTTTGGAATGGCTTGAGTATATAGGAACATGTGTAGCATGTGAACTGGCAACTAAGTTCCTGTTGAAAACACTTTTAGCACCCCATTCTTTCCAATAAGGATGATTCATCGGGAATAGTTTGCAAATCTTCGGGATTTACAAAATGGTGTCTTTGTGTAAGAGAAAGAAAACAAAAATCCAGAGTTCTTGTCAGCTTGATCTTTATAAATGTTTCTATTCTGAGGACTGGGCTTTGAAAAGGAAAACAAATAACCCTAAGCGTTGCAATAAGGAGCATGATGTCAAACACAAGTAGTCACCCTGCAAACAGATAGTGGTGCCATCTCAGTATCAAATTAGCCACACAGAAACCCTTGCCATCTCAAAAATTCTCAGAGGGCATGGTTCTTGTTATGTGGCTCAGTGGCTCCAGCTAACAGGTTATCCACATTACCCATTTCACAAAATGTAAGTCTCAAAGACAGAATAAAATCTTAGTCCTATGCAGTGTTCAGCTTTAAATTCCTATCTCCTTGAAGTTATGCATGGACTGAAATGTTTCAAAGGTGTGCATACCCACAGCAAGAAATCCTGTCCTTGGTATCTCACATCAGCAGCTGGTGGTATTTGAGACACAACTTGATGTTTAGAAGTGACCTCACATTGGAAGCTGAGATGAAACACTCAGATGCTGACATACTGATTTGGCTTTAAAAAGAGGAATGAAGCAAACATGAGAAAAGTATAGTTAGAGACAAAATTTGAAAAAAAAAAAAAAAAAAAAAAAAAAAAAAGTGCATCCTTTTCTTTCCCCTTTCCAGCCCCCTGGCCCTGGAAAAGTCTGTGGTTTCCCTGCAACCCAGGGAAGTCCATCACTGCTCTGACTGTCAGAGCTCACTTGTGGGAAATTTTCAAGCCATGCTTGTTTGGTTTTCCTCTTCCTGTTTGACTTGTATCTTTAAATAATGTGGTTACTTCACAACAGTGTGTTTTTTGACTGGGGCACAGGGCATATTTTTCTAGCAGATAAAAAGACTTCCCACAATTTGCCTTGTGTTATTTCCCCTTTTGAAGGGAGAGCTGATAAATTCAGGGTAATATGTAATAGATGCTTTCCTGTTTTTACTTATTCCTCCGTCAGGCCTGTCAGCCAGAAATTTATTAACACGTTTGTGGCTATAACGTTTAAACAAGACTAAGCAGTACACTTGCCCTAAAGAGCAAGTGTGAATAATAGTGCTTATGTTCTCCCCTGCTCCACAGACCAGCATTGAAGAAGGATGGTAGTTCTTTTCCACATCAACAAGCCCTTAACTACATACTTATCTTAATTTGTAATGTTTATTCTCTCATTTCTCCTCTCTGCTATTGCAAATTTTGACAACTGGGAAACAAAAGGAGGGAGGGTAAGAATAGCTGTTGGTCTTAATTTCATTCACCTAAAAGTGAGTTGACCCATTTGAGCAATTGTTGGATCTTCCTCTGTAATCAATGTAGTGATCTCCATGAGCTGATCTACCACATTTATTTCTGGAAAAGACAGATCATCTTCTTGTCTCATAGAATCATAGAATCGTCTGGATTGGATCTTTAAGATCATCTAGTCCAGTCAACCTAACTGATAACTGATTTTGAGCAACCTCCTCTAGTAGGAGGTGTCCCTGCCCATGGCAGGGAGGTTGGAACTTGATGACCTTCAAGGTCCCCTCCAAATCTAAACATACGATGATTCTATGATTCTATAAAAAACAACAACCCATCACTAAAACACATCACAAAGCACTATGTTAACCTGTCTTTTGAATACCTCCAGGGTTGATCCCTCAACCTCTTCCCTGGGCAGCCTATTCCAATGCTTAATAACCCTTTCAGGGTAAAAACTTTCCCTGATATCCCATCTGAACCTTCCCTGGCACAACTTGAGGCCATTTCCTCTTGTCCTATCACCTGTGACTTTGGAGAAGAGACTGACCCCAACCTCCCTACAACTTCCTTTCGGGTAGTTGTAGAGAATGAAAAAGTCTCCTCTCAGCCTACTCTTCTCCAGATTAAACAACCCCGTCTCCCTCAGCCTCTCCTCAAGTCTTACTGTCCAGATCTCTCACCAGTATTTTTGCCCTTCTCTGGGTCCTTTCCAGCACCTCAAATGTCTTTTTTTAGTAAGGGTCACAAAACTGGACAGAGAGTCTGAGATGGGGCCTCACCAGTGCCTTGTAGAAGGGGGCGTTTGCGTCTTGAGTGCTGCTCGTCACACTGTTCCTAATACAGGCCAAGATGTTGTTGACCTTCTTTGGTCACCTGGGCACACTGCTGGCTCATGTTCAGCCAACAGTCGGCCAACACTCTCAGGTCCTTTTCTGCCAGGCAGCTCTCCAGCCACTCTGCCCCAAGCCTGTAGGGCTGTATGGGACTGCTGTGACCCAAGTGCAGGACCCACCACTTGGCTTTATTGAACCTCAGCCCATTGGCCTCAGCCCATAGATCCAACCTGTCCAGGTCCCTCTGTAGAGGCTTCTTACCCTCAAGCAGATCAACACTCCCACATAATTTGGTGTTATCTGCAAACTTACTGAGGGTGCACTCAATGCTCTTGTCCAGATCATTGATGAAGATGTTAAAGAGAACTGGCTCCAATACTGAGTCCTGGGGGACACCACTCATAAATAGCCACCAACTGTATTTAATTCCTTTCCCCACCACTCTCTGGGCCCTTCCCTCCAGCCAGTTTTTAATCCCGCAGAGAGTATTCCCATCCAAGCCATGGGCAGCCAGTGTTTCCAAGAGGGTGCTGTGGGAGACTGTATCAAAGGCCTTACTAAACTTCAGGTGAACAAGACACACAGCCTTTCCCTCATACACCAAGTGGGTCACTTTGTTATAGAAGTGCATGCATGAAATTCCTGAATAAATCTTGAATTGCTACCATAACTGAAGTGGCAAAAGTCAAGGAGAGGGATGCCTCACTTCATGAGGTGGCCATGAAGAGAAAAGGAGTCTCAAGAAAAACCCAAAAACTGAGGTTATGCCAAGTTAATACTGGCAGTACTCCTGACACACATCCTTCTTCCTCCTCGCCCTGCTTCTTCTACTGCTCATAGCAATGTCTGATGGATATCAACTTATCAAGACTAACCTCACCTGAGGAATCGGTACCATAGCCCCTTTGCCATTCAACGAAGGTTGCATTTACCCAAAGTGAACAGCTCAGACCTAGTGAGGGGCTGGTGTTTGGTTGTTTTGTTTATTTATTTGTCTGGAACCAAAGTCCATTATTTTATAGAGGGAGGATGTGACTATTTCCTAGGTTAGAAGTTGATGTGATAATGGCTTAGGGGCAAGAAAAGGAAGTAGCTTTTGTGGCACACAGGGTACGTCACACAAAATAGGGATAGGAGAGTAAAAGGACACTAGGGATCTATTCAATCTTTGCTAAATCAAAACTTCAGAATATGCTCAAAATCTAGAGGGGAGATAGAGTTGACTGAAAGTGGCACAAAATATGCCTTGATGAAGTGAGTCATTAAAAATCTTGCAGGATTCAGAAAAATTTGAGTTGAATTTTCCCCTTTTACCCATACATGGAGAAAAATACTAGTGCCCACTTGCAGTACCCAGCTGCCATCAAAGTTCTTCCTTATATGGAGTTTCTTAGCCATTTCAGACTACTGCAGGAAGAAGGAAGCACTGGTTCTGCAGGGCAGCTGTGCAGATGGCACTGGTGCTCTGTCAGACTCTTTCCTGCTGGAGCAGTGTCAGTGGAAACATAAACCTAGCCAGGACAACAGTCTTCACAGCTGGATGGGGACTAAGTAGGCAATGCACTTGGCCCTTTCTCTGGTTGGAAAACACCCTGTTTTCTCTGCTACACAAATAACATTCATGTGGGTCTTCTGAACTTGCACATTGAATGGAAATCACCTCTGCTATGAGGACAGGCTGAGGAGCTGGGGCTGTTCAGCCTGGAGAAGAGAAGGCTCCGGGGAGACCTTATAGCAGTCCCAGTATCTGAAGGGAACCTACAGGAGAGCAGTAGGACTCTGTCAGGAAGTGTAGTGATAGGACAAGGGATAATAGTTTTAAACTAGAAGAAGGGAGATTTAGATGAGATATTAGGAAGAAATTCTTTCCTGTGAGGGTGGTGAGGCACTGGAACAGGTTGCCTGGAGAAGTTGTGGCTGCCCCATCTCTGGAGGTGTTCACGGCCAGGCTGGATGGGTCTTTGAGCAACCTGGTCTGAGGGGAGACCCCCCCCATGGCAAAGGGGTTGGAACTTGATGACCTTTGAGGTTCCTTCCAACTCTAACCATTCTATGATTCTATGATTCTTCTACTGATTTTGCAACCCAGGATTGTGGCCTGCTGCTGTGATTTATCAAACACATCTCTTCCAGTCTGCAGAGCAACAGAGTGGAGTCACACACCACAAACTGTGCTGCACACAAGAATTTCATGGTGCTTTTGGGACAAGAGGTGATAAAGAGAAAGCAAAATGATAATAACCAAATAATCAATTCAAAGGTCTCTTGTTATGGTGTCCTAACTTTAGCACTGGGTGGTAGCAAATGGTAAAGAAAGTATAAAAAGCAGCATACTATCTGAGTACCTCCAAAAGGATCTTTCCTTGGTGCATAAGGTCTTACTTTTTGGAACAGATATATCAGCATCAGCCTCCAACAGCTGTGGTAGTAGCTAGGCAAAAGATGTCACCTGGAACACTGTTTTGAATCAAAAATATATGTCTGTTTCTTTCAAACTAAAAACCTACATGCCCACAATATTACACCCTTTTGGAAACTAAGGTCCTTTCCTTCCACCTCTTCTCCATGTGAGTGAACCCAGACTGAAGATTATTTTGTTCAGCAGCTACTGCTGTTCTGAGTTTGATCAGTTTAGGCATTTTACTTCCTGTCCTTTGTTGATTGCAGATCCTGCCAGCATTAGCCCTGGGTAAAACAAAAAATGGTTCAAGCATTTGTCCTCTTTCCAAGAACTTCCTGGAAATCCAAACAATGTCATTTGCTTCACATTTTCCATGTCAACAGCTACTATATTCCCTCTGTCATTATTATACTAAGGGACTGGCCAGGAAGTAATTTCTATCAGATTTTCTTGTATGGAGAACTCCAGCTCTGAAAAAGAAATCATCTATGCACCATTTTACAATCCAAACAGATACTTATAGGAAAAATTAATATCTCTTTATCCTGGAAAGGTGTAAGGAAATGGAAGCACAGTTTTGCAGTGTTAGAAAAGGAGAGACCTCTGCAGTTGTGGTGCCACTATAATAAACTTCAAAGTACATTAGAATTTACTTTCCATCTCTATACACAGACATGAAGTCTATACATGCTGTCACTACACACATAAAATGAAAACACTTTCCAGTCTAAAGCAGGAAAGGGCTTTGCTCCTTATTCAGCAATTAAGAGGTTCAGTTATGGAAACACTGTCCATTCTTCAATTTGAAAAGAACGTAGTTCCTTGTGGTGCCTGGTGTTATTAAATCCACATTAGAAGGACAAGGCTGACAGAAATAGTGAAGTCATACATCTGAATGGAATAGCACCATAAGCCATTTTTATCACGTTGTGTTTTCCAAATTACAGCTCTTCATATTTGTAGATTGAAGGTTGTATTATTCTATTTAGCTAACTGAAAATCTACCAGTTTCCACCAGGAGTTCCTAAATAACCGTAAACATAGACCTTAGCTAGAATTTTGTGAATATATACTTTTTTAATTTACTGTCAATAGAAAAACAGCCAAAAAAAAGCACTGTCTTTTCATCTAAATTAAATGTTTCACATAATCTAAACTGTAGATTTTTCTTTTCTTTTTCATTTTTAGTGATAATATGCCTTTTTGAAACAAAAGTATTAAAGGGTTTTGACTTGAAACTATTAAATATGTCATGCAGAAGTTTATCACTTTCCACACTAAACTACTAATTCCAAAACCATGGAAGAATTTATCAAGATGAAGTCAAGCTCTTTATGAAGATGCATGGTGCATGACCATCCTGAAATGACCATAAAATAAACTAGAGAAGATCCTGACTTCATAAAAATAAAATATTTCTTGGCAGAAGGACAGTGAAACACTAGAAAAAGTTCCTCATAGAATTTGTACAATTTTTGTCCTTGGAGGTTTTAGAGAACAAACTGGACAAAGCCCTGAGGAACTGGGCTGAATTAAGTGTTGATCCTACTTTGAGAAAGAATTTGAGTTAGAAGTCTCCCAAGGTTCTTTCTGACCAAAAATATCCTATGATTTTATGAATTTGGCCAAAATAAATAATTTTCATTAACCCAAATCTGTCTTGCTCAGGAAATGAACCTATTCAATCAAGAACATCTCATTAAAGCTTGTCATCCACGCACCCATGACTTTAACCTGCAGTATAACAAGGGACATTGTAGTGAATTTACTAAGTGGTGACAGAACAGCAGGAGATAACATGTTGGAATTGTTAGGACTGAATATGCTAATTTCCCTTTTGTTCCATAATTTGTGTTTTATGGAGTCTTTAGCAATATTTAGGTGAGAACTGGTCATAGACACTCAGGGATCAGGTTCCCCTTCCAAGAAGCGGATGCTATTTTTAGGTAGTTGCACTGGAATATACTAGACCATTAACAGTGACTAGTCTTTACTCAATGTGGTTAGAGCTGTCAGAAGTGAAAATTGTGGAATGTTTTTTGGTTTTTTTTAATATGAAAATTATATTCTTTTTTTTTTTTTTTCCTCAAGAACAGTTGTTCTTGTACTTGCAACAATTACAATTTTAAGTGTTCTGAAGAACATTTTCTGAGCCATTGTTCTTTCTTCACAGATTGCTACTAAAAAAAAATAGTTGGTGAACATCATTGGGTTTTACTGCATAGGAATGGAGCCGTCTAAATGTGCTTCTGGAATAGTCACTGTCTACATAGACAGCTTTGGTTACTGACTCAGAAAATGAAATTAGATAATTAATAGTTGATAGAGAATATGTCCCGGCCAAAGCATGTAAGAGTGAGGGTCTCAGCTTCTCACTCACTGGCACAACTGACTCGTGTGTGGTACTAGAACATTCTGGACTGTCCTTATTACAGAATGAGGCAGCTTTGTCCTGACAGTTTCCTTCTCCTCTTCAGTCCTAATACTACCATTTGGAAAATCATAACACTTTCAAGATTTTTCTTTCTATAAGGGGAAAAAAAGTTTGTCGTTTTATGGAATTAATTCTATAATTTTGACAAACAGCAATGAGTCTACTCTCAGAGTCTGGAAGAAGTAGTCTTACTGCCTATTTCTAGGCAGACTGTTACATAGCTACTCACAGTTTGACACAGTTGTGGCCCAGACCAATACATCCTCCAACAAGCCAGAGCCTTATTCAAAGATCCTCAAGACAGTGTTGACTGAACTAGTAAGTTTTTTGCATGATTTTGTTTCACATGTACTAAGATGAGAACTTGCCCAATGGTCATGAAGAGTTTTCAGGACCCACATGGCACTTTTTTAACATGGTACGGATGCTATGGTTCCATGGTTCCCTTCAGTGCCAATTTGGGGAACATTCCATCATGACAAGCTGGCATTCCCTTATAAAAACTCTAAGCTCTAAGAGGGAGCATGGACCATTTACCACCTCCCTCTTGTATTTTCTATCTTTAGTTTTGTGTGTCTTGCCTTGTGTGCTTAGACCTTAATGGTTCATTGGGGAGAGACTTAAGGCCACCTGGTTCTCACTGATCTACTTAGATTAGAGTGGAAATTCCTGAATACTTTGGTGCAAATAAACAACAATCAAAGCATAAGGAAATCCAGGCTGGTGGAACATACAAACCAATGATCTGCAGAGGACATGTAGCAGGAGATGTTACAGGATTAGGGAATTACTTTGCATTATTCTGAGGCTTTTTCATTACTTCCTGCAGTGCAATATGACTAGATGAGTCATCACAGCAGCAAGCACTAAATTTAGGACTTCTTTGAAATAACGACCCTTCACTGCCTACACTAAATGGTCTCTGTTTTCTAAATAAAAAGGCTGCTAATTCAAACCGTGAAAGGACAGAGACTACAACTTTTGGCCTAATACAGGGTCATTGGGGCGAAATCATGACATTCAGGACATAACCATTTACTGATGTCCTTTGACAGTAGAAACCATACTATATAAAGCAGGAATTACAGTTTTCTTCTATCTTCTGAGACAAATGTAACTTCCATCTCACCTTCTAATGTATTCCTGTAACTGTAAACTAATTATTATGGACAATAATTGCAGTGATATGGTAGGTTACAATTCTCATCACTGCATTTTCATTAGCTATTACATGTTCATTAATTATGCTAGCCATTAGCATAGCATATACCAAATATTGGAGACCTCAGGGGAATTATCTGAACACACAAATCAAAGGAAAAATTTCAAATAGTTTTATTTAACACTTTCCATAATACATCCTCATCCACCCACTTTAGTGATGAGGGACTCCAAAGTTATATTTTAATGATGGGGAGTTACACCTGGCAGCCAAGTATCGGTTGAGATGGAAAGACCAGAAAAAGCTGTCAAGGAAAGCTGGCTTTTGGCAAATGATGTCAACTACTAAGAATCTTACAAAGCATATGATCAGAGTTCCCTGACTATATGCCAGCGACTCCTGAAAAAGACCAGCTGTCAACCATGAAAATGAGAATGGCTCCTGGAATGGTGGTTGAGAGCTAAAAACTGCAGCAGTCTTGGGAGATGCAGACCTTAGAGCCTTGTACTTGCTCAAGCACCTGCAGAACATCATCAAAGCGAAAGAAAAAAAAAAAAAAAAGGAAAGAAAAAAAAAAAGAATATTAAAAAGGGTTGTTAGGACTTGCCTGGGGCTTGGGGAGCGTGAAATATCTTCCAGAATGGATCACTCTGATAATGAAACTTTAGAACCCGATTAAAGCTCACAGCAGTGGGGAGTGGCAGTTCTATCAGCTCACAGCTGCGGCTGAGCCTGGGAGGAAGGACAGCTCTGCCTTAAAATCCACCCGGGGAGAACACAATACGGGGAACATCTGGCACAGTGGAGGAATTAAAAGGGTTGGCCAGAGTGGTAAGCAGGGGAATGCACCTGGCAAGAGCCAAGTAGAATTAGACCAAGGAACCATATCAGCCTTTACCCAGATACCAAACAGGTCCAGCCTGCTTCAGGCTGGGAGCACACAGGATGGTGAAAGAATGGGTTTTCATGGGCATGGGAAGGGAGGGAGAAATCTGAAAATAGGTGACTTTTTCATAACAAATAATTCACAGGAAATACTAAAACAAAATGTACTTGGAGTTAAATTCTGATGATGTTAATGCAAAATACATCTTCAGGAAAGTAGGAAGAACAAAACTTAGAATGTGAAGATGGCCTACATAAAATAAATGAGGAAAAAAAAGCATATGCCACTTCAGAAAGTAAGTGCAGCAAGACAAAGGAAGACCTGAGAGAAAGGACCCTTTATTTTTAATTCCTCTTTTCTTTACTCTCTTGCATGCCAGAAAAATTACAAGACTCCCGGCTTTCTGAGGAAGGACACTAACGCAGAACCGCAGATAATATGGAGTGCTCAGAGGGATTTCTAAGGCATATCTAGAATGAAAAAAAAATCATGAAACTACAGACTCAGAGGGAAGTAGATGACGTTTACTCCTTATTGAATCCAGTGGCTTCATATTGACTATTTGCTCCAGGAACGAGGGAAAATCTAAATAAAAGACAAGTAGAGGGGTGTGACATGAGTATCCAGTCTGAAAAGTGGCACCTCTAAGTATTTGTGTTATGTGCCAGGTCAGCTCAGGCTGCTTAGAATGACAGTGGGCAACATTAGGTCTCATTAAATCCATAGTCAGCATAACAGATGATAACCTTGCATGTTCAAAGGTTTGGGTTTTAGCTTCTTTGTGATAAAGAAAGAAAGTTAAATCCTAAAGTGAGAGACTTGGTGAAATCTTAGGATGGCTTTCAACACTGTATTTTTTGGGGAATAGATAGAAAGTTGGAAAGACCCCAAAAGCATCTGTCACAGAATTTAGTTCATTTGGAGCAGAGTTCAACTGGTCCAGACAAGAATTGTCTTAGAAGTTTGGAAGAAAACTTTTCTATTCTCTTGTGCCGTAAAAGTAGTCCAATGATGGATAGCAGCAGGGGTAACATTTTGGGAAAGGCAATTTCACTTAAAAAAAAATAGGCTTCCCCCAGACCACTGTAGAAACCTAGACTCTGGGGCCTCCATTTTCCTCCCTCTACACTCTATAGGATATTTATACAGTTGAAAAGAAATGCAAACAATTGGAGAGAGATTTGGCTGTGAATGCTGAAAGCTGGCAAGACCCTGCTCCCTCCCTAAATGCAATGGTTTATATTCATTGAAGCTAGTCTCTCTAGGAAAAAAACCAAACCAAACCAAACCAAAACAAAAAAAAAAACAAACAACCAACCGAACAAACAAACAAATAAAAGACCAGAGGACAAAATGTGGAAATACATGAATCACACATTCCAAGCAGTAAAAGCATAAAATTATAGAAGTTAGACTGTACGATTTTCCTGTCCCTCCCCCACTTCGCCTCTATTCCCTGATTTAAAATAGAGAGAAGAAACCTGAAGAGAAGTGAGACCAGGGATTAAGTGAGTCAATAAAAGAATCAGTGGAGCTGTTCTGAGATCTGTAGGCAAGGCAAACAGTGAGAAGCAAATGAGATAACTATAGCAACATGTAGCAGGAGGTTGGGTGGAGGAGCAGTGGGAAGAGAGCAAGGGAAGCAGACTGGAATGGTCACAATGGATTTATCTATATTTATTTAAGATTACTTATTCTATTCTGTGTTTCAGACCTCAAAACAATATTAGGATCTCATACACACCTTGCAAAGAAGAATCCTGCCCAAGGGACAGAACAGCCTGCAGTCCTACCAGGTATGACAATTCAGTTTTGAGAATTCAGTGACCTAGTTATATCGTAGATTGCTGTATTGACCAGTTCGTTCTCCATGCACAAGTATTCTAACTTCCCAGAGACACACGTCACCAAGAAAAGTGCACAAACATATCCATTTTCATGTTTTCATTTCTAGATGTATGTTATACTGATTCATATGTCAGTCAGTCAGGGTTGACATTGAGTTAAACCCAAATATAACAGCAATTAGAGGTTCTTAGATCTGGTTTAAGAATTTGCTAGTTTTCAGAGGATGTTTTTGCTACAGCTGATGACATTTAGGTCTGAAAGACTTTGTGAAATGAAACAAAACCAAGAACAGCCAACACCAAAAAAAAAAAAAGCAAGCAGTGTTTTGCTCATTTTGCTTTCCACATTTCTTTTCTTATTTGGAAAAATCTGCACACCAAACTCAGTGAAACCCTACCTCCAGTTGGCATGAACCATCTCAGCTTCATTGAAATGCAGTTTACACCTGCTGTATATCTATCTCAAAGAACGGAAACCCATGAAACCTTACACTAACTAGGAAAATGGGAGGTATATTGTCATTAACAAGCCCCTCTCCAAGTGAGTGCAAGTGTGTTCTTATAGAGGTAAGTAACATGAGCTTCCCTCAGAACAAAGAAGTATATTCGACCAACCAACTCTGATGAAGAAAGCCAAGAAACTGCCAAATCTGGGAAGAGGATGTGAAACAGTTGTCAACATGTTAATGATGGCTCATCATAAAACTATCTATTGGAAAAGACAAATTTTAGATTTTCTGTGTTTTCTTGCCACTTGTAGAACTCGGCCTAAATCCATGTGCTGTTTAATGGAGAGATTTCATTCAATGAGAGGTTTGATGATCTTCCTATTATCACTTTTCTTCATTAAATGAAAATGACCGTGGAAGTTGATTTTATTTAAAGCCTTATGTTAGAAGTGCCAATTATGGAGCCTGACGACAGAGAAAGTTTTAGAGTCAGAATGGCTTAATAAATGAGAACATGCCTGAGTCCAGCAGCATGTTGCAAGACCTGGTTCTGCCTTGCTGCGTGGTCTCTCACCTTTCTATGACTTAACTTCTGGGTTTCTAGTGTCATTTCACACCTTCTATAACTGCTCTCCTTTCTAAAGTAATGAAAAGTCCAATTAAAGGCAAAAAAGCAAAACCACCCTGCCTGTTTCTGCTCAATAACTTTGAGATTTTAGATAAGAAACAGAAGATTAGAATGAAATTTATAGTCTAAAACCTAATTTTAGTGTAGCTGAGCTACCCTGCAGCTTCACAGTATTACAAATTATCCATTTAATGATACTTTGCATGAGCAGCTTTGTTCAAGGAACTTTACTTTTTGTAAAGGCAGAGCAAAGTCTCACAGGAGAGATTTGGATAGTCTGTAAACAAAGGTTGTCCACGCTCAAAATAACAGCCAGCATCTGAAACGATATGGTAAACCCAAGGTTCATCTTCCTGTACTGAGCACAAGAAAACATAAAAGTTCAGTGATGCATCCCAAAATATCATGGTAGCCTACCAGAACAGCTGCCTCTAGCACCTGGGTTTTGGGCTCTCATGTGACTCACAGCAGAGATTAATAACTCCCCACTTCTGACTGAAAGCTGAAATCGGGAAGCTGATAAGAAATGTTGGTCAATGTTCAATGGTGGAGTTTAATTTTTAATAGTTGCCCTGTGGGGACCTGAGAACATCTGGGGAGGTGAGGGTACATGCACTAGCAAACGTTGTTGACAACATCTGGGAACATGGGTTGTAGCAGGCAGAGACATTTTTGCCTGATTTTGGCATCCCTTCAACACCACTTTTCCTATATGCCTCTTCATATCAATGCTGGAGATCAGGTTGAGCAGCAAGGATCCTGGAATGATGTAAAGACAGGCATCACTAAATTGTTGACCAGAGCATAGTCAAAGAGGGAGGAACAGCTTATGTGAAGTATCTAGGAGAGCTTGTGGAGATGAGGAATAGGGGAAGGCACTAAAACAGCAAAGAAAATGAACGTAGAAGAGTAAATATGAGTAATGTGTCTAAAGATTAAATCAGCATTTTACTTCTCCCTCATTCATCCTACTGCAAGAGCTGAAACTACTTGTAACTGCTGATGGGAGGATGAGGCCAAATGTCCAAGTCACAATTTTGTTGAACAGTGTGCACTGGTATAGCACAGCTTGGTCAAATCTGCCAGCAGGGATGGAATCTGCAGACCTGTGGAGCACTTTTGTTCTCACAGCACTGCTTCTCTTTACAGCTCTAGAGCATTGGTGGGGAAAAAGAAAGATTAAAAAAAAACAATTGGAAAGACTAATTTCTGATGCAGACAAAATTTCAAACCATCAGTAATTCTTGCTTCTTAAAAACAAACCTGTACAATTCTTTGATCAGTGACTAGTTAGGACAGTATTGTATGTCTTCTGATAAACAATTTCCTGTGCCGATATTATGGAGTCCTCTGATATACACATTAAATATAAATTAGTATATTAAATGTGTTAAATTGCTTGCAACTGTCATCTAATCTGACATTTATCTCACTTACCTGATATACTGCCACCCACATGTTCAGCAGAATCCCAGTTGTGTTACTCTGTTAATATCAGGAACAAAGTTATTTTACACAATGCATTACAAAAATTCTGAAGGCTGTATATCTGTAACTGGAGTCAAATATACCACAGGTGAAATTATTTCTTTCAGGATGACCAGATGTGATGAACTGCAATTCTGACGTGGATCAACACTTTCTGCCTATGTCTAAGACTACACATTCTAGTACCAGAGCACATATTGTTTGACAGGAAAGCACGTAGCTATAGAAAACTCCTCTTCTGCAGACCTGACTTAAAGCACTTAACCTAAACAGTCTGTCCAATACAGAAAAGGAGGTCATTTATGCAACTATACTTGCAAAATTACATGGCTGAATTAATGGAGATATAAATAGAGCCATCACTTTGAGTACCAGGAAGTTCTTCATAACCAAAGTGACAACCAAAGGTCAAATAAGAACTAATTTCTGTAACTGGGCTGATTTGATTTAAACTGTGCCAAAATTTGGCTTGACAAAACCGCATGGAGACATTAGGTAAGTAGTACATGAGACATTATGCTGCAGGTTGGGACATATCTTCAGTTGCTGAGAAGTATGTGGCCTGAGGGTGAGAACAGACATGACGTGAAGTTGCCATTATCCTGTAGGATTCCCTTGGAGAACTTGCCATGCTTTTTTGTCCTAGTTTCCCACTCTTTCTCAAGGATCATAATGCTATAATATGTTACAACTAAATTTAAAATAAATTTTTCAAATATGCTATAAAAATGGATTAAAATTACTACAGGTTTATAGACAATGGATGATATGAATATCATCTGAATATAGGACAGCATCTTTCCAGGACTTCTCAATCCACTCTGAGTTGTCTCTGTTAGGTAGAAATTCAGTGGCACTACACCAACAAAGGGTAATTTTTCCTACCATGTATATGCAAGAGAGTCTTTTAAAAGATGTGCCAATTTTAGTAATACTCTTCTACCACTCATGAGAAGCTCAAGGAGACCAATTGCAACATGGAGACACTCTTACTGGGCCAAGGAAGAGAAGAAATGATACTTATAGCAAGATTGTCTGAATTACTTTTGCAAGCTGAGCTTACAACAAAGCACACATCTTACATATAGCCGACAAAGTCTTTCAGTTATTTTGGACACAAACTAAGGAAGTTTGGGAAAGACCATCATAGTGACTGACCAAGAAAACAAAAGAAAGCAACTGTAGGTCAGATGGGAAGGAAGGTACTTTTGCTCAAAAGTGCCTTTACCTACCAAGCTGTTTCAGTTTCAGGAAAATTACTGGTGGATGTAAGATGTCTCTTTATCAGTACTATCTATGTAACATTGTTTTACCATTATTTATAGGTTAGAGGACATAGAGGATATGGAAAATTCAACTATTAATATTTTCAATCAAACCCCATAATTTACATTAGCCTAACTGAAAAGGCCATCTGAGTTTTCCAGGCATTTTTCTTCCAGTAGCAAAAGGACCTCAGTCAAAACTGCTGAATATTTAGTAGAAGACATGTTCACTGGCATGGTGCCAGTGGATACTTTCAGCTTGTCTCTGCTGTCAACCATAGCATAGACTCTCCATGCACAAAATTTGGGTAGTCATTTCCCTAGAAAAAAAAAAAAGAACATTATTAGAATAGATGGGTGCTGAAAATACTTTGAAGAAATGACACAGTTCTTCTCTCATACTCTCTCTTTCTGTTCCCAAAGGGACCATGGTAACACTTCAGCTTTTTCAGAGGAACTCCCTTCCACTTTGAGAGTTGCTCCTACAGAGGGTAAAACTACTAGGCTAGCCAGCACACTCCTTGTGTGATTTATGGACAGATGAACTTACTGTCCATAAAGTCATTCCAGACATTCTCCTGCCTGTCCAGGCATTCACATGACTTTGCCCTGTACTTGAGGAGTTCCTCTGAGGGTGTTGGGTATCTCAGCACCAAAGTCTTCTGTGGGGTTTGGTCACTGGGAAGCCCCAGATAAGAAAGGGAGTGACAGCAATACCTCTGCTTTGAAATGTCACCACTCTATTTTGTAGCAACATACCCATATTCAGAGCATTCTTTCATGGATATCAATTTTTCAGTGCCCCAGTTAATCACTGCATGGATAACGGAGTCTTCTGAGAGCTGTGAGAGTTACATCCATCTCTTACCCAAACACAATTAGGAGAGTTTTACTCAGCCATGACATCATCTGGCTTTTGTGTGCTAAGAAAAACGTTTGGCCAGCCCACTCTGGACCCTTTAACTACTAAATTTCAAGATGACAAAAGAGTCAACTCAATTTCTCCACGCAGTGATCTAAAAAGTTCTATAGTATTTTCCAAATGACAGCAACACACAATGTGCCATTAATCACAGCTGACAAGTTCTCCTGAGCAGCCCCTGATTGATCCTGATGTTGTCAAACTTTCTTTTACTTTTGATGTTTCTCTGATTGGCGTCTCTTTTTAGGGCCTTTGTGACCCTTTTCACTGTATTGATCCACACAAATCACTGGGAAATGAGCAGTTGCATGAGAGGGCAAAGTTGATAAGAACAGGTCAAATGGTTACTGGGACCTCCACACACCGCCATTTTAATGATTGATTCATGGGAGTGCAGAGGAACATCCAAGGACATCCAAATTGGGAAATGATAAGGTCTCAATCAAGAGGTTCTTACAGTGTTTTTGTATGGTGCTGATTGAAGTTTCTTATCTTCTTAGGCTCATTAGTAATGAGAATAAACTTTGTGTTGCATACAGAAATAATTCTTAACAACAGGTTTACTGAAAGTTTTGCTAGTTGCATGAGTTTGGTGACACCAGTTTTGTGGAGGCAGTGTTTGGATTAAGAAATTTCCCTTCCTTCAATATAACCTTCACACATTGGGTGGCCCCAAGAGGTGAGGGTCACCACTGACACGGAAGATGAATGCCCTGTAGTTCAGGGATCTGAGCTGTGTGTGGCTGGCTGCACACCTTCCTGGCACCTCACAACAGGCAGAAGAAGGATTTCTACATGGGGAATTGTCTCCAATAGAAAGCTTCTTAAAACCCAGACACACACAAACATGTAGTAAATTAGCAAAATACTCAGATGAACTGATAACATCCACCAAAAACACGTGGACTGGAATGTGGGAGTGCATAGCAGAGGAAAAGGGCTCTTTGGAGCTGTAAGCACCAAATCCCCGAGCAAAAAGAAAGACAACACAGAGTCAGTCCCACAGAGCTGTCACAGATAGTCTTGCTTTATTCCATTTTCCTCTTTTCCTCTTCATGCATCACTCCAGAGGACATGTTATTCAGAGGGATATGTTAAGCAAGGAGAATAGGCTAGTTGAGAAATAATTTTTAGTCTGCATAACTGAACACTCAGTTTTTAATCACTCTTTCACTTCAAAACCCTGTGCACTTAAGATGGAGAACACATATGTGAACACACATCCCTTTCTTGAGGAGAAAGTACATTACAAGTGTATTTTATTAGCAATAGTTAGGTCTATTATTTTCAGTGATGAACTTGTTGCAGATTTTGAACATTGTAATTTCTGCTGCAAACCCATAATGTTAGTTTATAATGAGTATAAATATGGGTTCAGGGCATGGATTTACTCTCAGCATTGGGAAAAGAGATCATAATCCTTCAAAACGGGAAGGACACATTTTCTTTAACTCATCTTTAACCCTGCTAAGTGTCTCACACTGATCAATATATTTCAGAAGAGTGGTAATAGTCCATATTTAGGTATCAACCATTTTAGTTGGGTCATATTTTGTACTGAGATAGCTAGTCCTAAATTTCCTGTATTTCCCTCCCACTGCACAGTGTCAATAAATAAACTGAAATATTATCTCATGGGAAGCCTGAAAATTATGAAAGGAAAAAGAAAATCAAGACTACTGGAAAGAAATAGTGTGTTCATTCAATATCTTCTACCCCAGCTGTGCTTCTCCCTGTCAAATGAAAATCATGGAATTTTGTGTTTGAAGGGACCTTCACAATCACCTAGTTTNTCTTCCAATTTAAAACCATTACCCCTTGTCCTATCACTCCAACCCCTGATAAAGAGTCCCTCCCCATGTCTCTTGTAGGCCCCCTTTAGGGACTGGAAGGCTGTTAGAAGGTTTTCCTGAAGCCTTCTTTTCTCCAGGCCGAATAAACCCAACTGCTTCAGCCTGTCTTTGTAAGAAACATGCTGCTGTCCTGCTAAATAGTGTTTAAATTTTGTCACAGAAGCCCAATCAAAACATAATAAAATCAGTTTTATCCTGTGATTCTTGACCTCACTAAGAATGTAATTGAAATCTTCACAGTTTTGCAAATAGATGCTATTTAGTGGAAAAAAAAAATCAGCAGGAAGTATACCGATATTTTTCATAGCTTTTCTCTCAAGATTTGATGTTCAGGAGATATATTTGTGTCAAGAGTGCTCCTAGGGTGGAATATCTACAACAGGAATCTCACAGTGATGGCAGGGGAGCTCATCCTTCCATTTTGTTTCTGCAATGGTATCTTAAGATGATATAGCTTTTATTTTCTTTCTTGCACATATGTAAGAGCTGTTACTATCTGACACTATAGGGAAAATGTGGTGGAATTGCTATTCTACCTGTTGTTTGTAGACATAGACTACCAATGTATTGTACCTTTCTGTTTTAGGGTTTTCTGGATGCTCAGTGGAATGATACAATATGAGACAGTGTTTTCCAAACCACCCGGTGTCCTAAGGTAGAACAAGTCCAGAGTCAGAAGAGTGCAGTGGTTTACTTAACATGTATAGGCCAAGTTATAAGGAGCCATAAAGAAGAAATTAATAATATGTGGCACTTTGAAACCTTGAAGCAAAACTACCTTGATGTTTCTATTACTAATTATGATTGTGTTCTAATATTAAGCAATGCAAGTATTAACTGTATCATAGATAAAAGACTTATATTTTTCTTTCTCATTTCCATTCATTTAATCTTCTGATTTACCAATTCTATTAGCACTTATTTTAGACCCAGCACACAGAAAATTCAAGGCATGACCTTTTGGGCCAGGAGCAGCAGAAGTGACAGTGATCTCCAAGGCCAGGTACACATCTGATTATCTCAGGTGTCACGCAGCATTACCTTGGCTGGATGGCTTCCAGCTCTGGTTCAGCAAAGGGATTTACTCAGTGAAGTATATTCATTTCACTGCCATTTTAAGCCCACAGCAGCTCTTAAATATTCTTTTGCCTAATTGCTCTGAGGTCCCTGTTTTTGGTACTAATCATTTGAATGCACTGTGCAAGTCTCAAGCAACTGAAGCTTGTGCTTTTCTTTCAATTGATGTGGTAAGACCTGAATGTTGCAGCTATTTGTTCATGAAAAATGCACTGCAATAGTTTTGATGTTTAGATAGAATTATTTTTTTTTCCTTAATCTGTAACTATTTTTTAACTGCACCAGCTGAAATTAGTAACAAATTTAATGCTTTGTGAGAAGCAGAATAACCAAACATTTCATTGCCTTTATTTCACCTTTATTGACCTGTGCAGGACACTTGACATTTGAGCCATTTACTATCAGATACACACACACACATTTTTTGGTTTCGTTTGATGGGAATTAATTTAGATTCACACCAAAGAGACAAATTGTGAGACAGACATTATAATTTGTATTAAAATAAGAAAGACTTTGAAATATGACAACATATGAAAATGAAACTGTACTAGTCCATAAAGCTTCCAGTCTAGGACTGTGGGGTTCAGGAATGAAAATATAGTCAGTTAGCCTGGAAATAAACAAGAAACAAAACACTGGACCTAAATTGTCTTATTTTTGTTTTAGATCTTAGAGTGCTTATGTGCCACAAAGTGCCTACAAACTACTGTTCTTTTTCTTGGCTGTGTCAACTACCGCAACTAAAATATTGTTTCTTCCTGCCTACCTTGCTTATTGCACACATTGACATTACACTGAAAGTGTAAATAGACCAAAATTAAAAAGCACTTTAAAATCCCTTGAAATTAGTACATGTCAGTGTGCACAGGATTTTTACCATTTACCCTTTATATTTCTAAAACATTTCCAATTTAAGTTTTTCAATTCCAGGCAAACATATGTTAGGAAATTTAGAAATTAGATTACAAAATTTCAACAACTAGATTTAAAAAACATTCTCTAGAAAAAAAAAAAAAAATGAAAATTTTTTCTTTTCCTTTTTTTTTTTTTTTCCCTTCCCCCCCCCCCAGATTCAACCTGAAAATGTTTGTCATACTTTAATATGACATAATTTCACATAAGCAAATCTGACCACCCAGGGTGGTGCAATTTATTACAAAGATATGACAAAAATGCCAGACTTGAAGAGGGTGATGTAACACATAGGTTAGAGAAGTGGCCAAAATCTAAGTTTTCAGCTATAGTAAAATCTTTCCTAGGTGCTATGAGATTTATAGTAGCTTGGCATTCTGCACAAATAACATCATGCATTCTCTTTATTGACTCCAGCTTGATGCCAAATATCATCACAACACAGTTTGTAAAGTCAATCGGCTGAGGAAAAAAGTGATAGGAAAAAAGATGAACACACATCCATAGGCATCCCCCAAACTCATTAAACAGGACCTGTGACAGGATCTGCCATTTTCTAGTGAGGAGAAGTGTCAGTACACCCTTATTCCTAGGAACCAGATAGGCTAGACAAAAGTAGGAGCTCCCTTACTCATCCTTCCTATATATATACCCTCAATAACAACATGTGGTTATGACATAACTGCAGGGAGTGGGGATCTAAACTCAGCTATTACCTTAGCTGTAATTTGATCTGGGTCTGGTTCCAGCTCTGATCTTCTCATCTGCTACTTTTTCCTTGGAAATTCTCAGCATTTTAAGTATACCTTGTTTCACTTTCTATATACTTGGTAGATCCCACATTAAGATTAGAAATGCAGCATGCAGTCAGATCCATTATCCAGAAATTTCCATAAAATGGGATTCTAAAGTTAGTGGAATTCAAAGATTAGGGCTCTTCTTAGTGGTATGGATCAGTAGGCCACACCACAACAGACATAAGCTGAAACAAGAGAAATTAAAACTGGATATCCTATGAATGTATGCATGTTTTTGTTTTTGTTTTTCTTTTTTTTTCCTTCCAAAAGGAGCTATCTACCTTCTAACAAACTTCTCAATATGTCACTTCACTTCCATTTTCCTAAGTCTTTTTGTATATAAAATAAGCATAATTATGGACCTCATTTCCTTTGGAGTGTTTCAGAGAGTGAAGTAAATCAGGTTACACAATTACATGCAATGAAAGCAAGAGACAAGGCAGAAAATCACAACAATAGTTTCTATGAAAGTGTCAAAGTATGCCTTTGGTTTTAGGCTTCTTTTCCTTGTGTTTCTGCTTCCTGTCAAGAAGATTTCTCCTTTTGGACTGTCAGAGCTTTGTGATGATTTACAGTTTGTTAGAAAAGCTTTGTCTGAACTTTTGCAAAGCTTACATTTCATGGTCTTGTGCCTCTCAAGATACTGGTTCATGTAAACATAGACGTAAAGATGAGGTTAAAACAAGCTGAATTTGAAATTTGATACAAGAGACACATATATTCACTTGTATACATCCCACACAGTTTGTGTTCAACAAACTGCCAGCTGAAAGAGAAGTCTCTCTATGTTTGCACAGCTTCAAAAGTCAAAGATGTCTTAACCAGACATAATTAATTGATTTCTTCAATGCATAAAGTAATATGCAACTCTATGGCATATCTTATATATGACTGACTAAGTAGTTTAGTGTTCAACTTCCCTCTTAAATTGTATGACTTTTGCCCATTGTGGGGCAGATGTTTGGATTCTGTCTTAGTGAAATATCCAGACTGGGGCAGCAAAAGGCTACGAAATATCACTGTACCTATTCTCAGAATGGGCTCAGTTGTGAAAAAAATGAAACCAGATGTCATTTTTCCCAATCTTCCTCTCTTTGGAAAGGAGACAGGAAGAAAATAAATAAGTTAGAGACTGACTTAGCCCACCAGTGAAGGGAAAGTTCCCTGGGAAGCTCTAGATGGTGAAGGCATCTATTTATCTATCTATCTATCTATCTATCTATCTATCTATCTATCTATCTATCTATCTATCTATCTATCTATTTTAATTTATTTTTAACAAAGAATCATTAGATAAAGTAGGTGAAGTAAGAAACTGAGAACTGGAAATACTACCACTAATACGGTAAATGATTTCTGCTATAGCTAGGCTTTTAAAGAAGTTTTTTCTGGGTTCTTATGAGTAGGTCAAAAAGCAACAAATTTTCAAATGTTTTTAAGTAAAAATGTTAAGAGGACTCTTAGCTCTGTGTATATCTGGGCACATTTGGAACACCAAATAAGCCTTCCATTTTACCTTCTTGGGGAATCCTGCTGGATGGAATGCTTCTAGATATCTGTTTGGTAGGAGTTCTGCCATGAGCTTTTAAACAGATGCCTGAAATACTGTGTTGTTTATTAAGCAAGTCCTTTCATGCACACCCACACCTATGTATACACACATACAGTTCAATTAGGCTGTGCTTTAAACCACTGTATCTTTTAAAAAAATGTATATTCAAATTACCTATGACAAATAATAACATTTATAACAAGACGTGAAATGTTGCTGAGGATGGTGTGGTGGAATGCATAGCTGCGCACACTACTACTTCTCCTGAGTCCAGGTAAATCTTACACAGTAGAGTGTGGAGGGGAGAGGACTGTAAATTGTCTGTTACCTTCTAAATACTTGACTGTTTAGGGCTAAGGTTCACAGAAGCACTCAGAATCTGCAGAAGATTACGTTAATAAGTGTCATCTTCAGAGGACTGACTAAAGCCAGGCTAATGGCTTTAAACTCTTCTGCATGTCTTCAGAATACTGTAAAAATTCAGAGTGTTTGGTAGCCAGGTCTTTCTTATATCTTGTCTACACAAATCAGTCCCCTGTGCTATGTTCAGAGACAGACTAACACATTTTCTCCTGGCACAATTATACAGTTTTGCTCATCTTCAAAGCATATGAATTTGATTTTCCCTGATTAGATGGGAAAGTTTCTTGAAGTTATTTAAACTCGATACAACAATATGACACTTCCACTCCTCTCTGCCATCAAAACAGAAATGAAGATGTTAGTTTGGGGAGCAATCAGGCAATCTAAATTATTCAGATCCTAAAATTTTAAGTTAGAGCAGTTTTTCAAATTCATTTGTATCTGTATTACAACAGTCTCAACCCATGTCTGTCTAATGAAGCTCCTGCTGAAATCTCAGCTGGAAATTCAGGGAATCAAGTCTATCCATCATCTCAAAGTCATGATTATTTCATAAGCAACACTCAGTGTTCAGTCAAGTCTTTAACTCATCATTCAAGTTACCATAGTTTAACCATACAGGCATCTTTTAGAAGAACTTGTGCTGAACATTACTTGACGAAGCTAAATCCCATTAGCAGTACAAACAGAACAAAAGACTGTGTCCTGACACCACAATAAGGTATTCTTAAATATTCACAAAGGATACAGGTGCAGATGTCTCATCACATGTTGGAGCACATCCAAAGCCTCTAGGAAGAATATTAATAACCACTTCTCTTGCATTTCTGTTGGAGGAATAGCTCAATTAGTTTCAGTCTGCTGTCTTTCCCTTATCTATTATACATTTGAGTGGTTACACTTTGTTTCTGAAAGCGCATACGGAAAGATATGCATTAACAAAGTAACAGCATGCAGGGGAGCATATGGGTACCCTATACCAAACTTCTTGAGCTGAGGAAGATCTCCATCCCCTTCTACGTATGTGTACACTATTTGCTCTCCTGCCCTTTCCACTTGTTGCTTTGACATTGAGAACTGTCAAATGAAACTTGTTGGAAAGCACGGTCCAGGGGCAGCCACCCCTATCAGCTTTGTGTGGCATACACTACTGGTGGAATTGAAAGGAGAACACAGCACAAAGAAGGATGAAAAGCATTAAAGGGAGAAGAGACTTGAAATGGAGAGATGGACAGATAGGATATTGGCAAGAAACAAGCAACATGTGAGATCGCAGTTAAAGTGAAGGAAACAGAGGTGGGAAGAGAAAAACAGTTAATTCTGACAGGAAACACAGAGAAAGGTCACTTCTTTCTGAACTGTGTCCTCAACAATCTTATTTATTGTAATATATTTGTGTGCCTGTAAAAGAACAGGTCATCTGTTAGCCTTTTGCCTTTTGATCTCCACTTCTACTGAGTCATGAAGGAGACTTGGATGATTAACAACCTAGAATAGTAATTTGTGGTATATGCACGTTCCCAAACACCTTCTAGAGTTCAGTGAACAGGTCAATTAATAACACCTATAACCCCTTAAAAGTGGGTTAATCATCTGTAGGGGAGAATACTGTACATATTTCAAACTGTAATTACCTACCGTGATGCTCTAACAAGGTTCATTTTCTATCATGCCATTTACCATGAATGTTTCCCATGTGATATATATAACATGATTTGACTTTTGAAAATCTTATAGACTACCATTATGTCCTAGAATACATATTAAAAAGGGACTAGAACACATATAAGAAATATCAAAAGAATGTCTTTTAAGGTGGCAAGATATACTTAGTTAATAAATGATGATTTAAGTTAAAAATAATCATAATAACTATCAGAAAAGGCTTATTGAGTTTTGCATTGAAATAGTGTAGAATTTCCTAGGCAGAAAAAAATATACTTTCCATTCAGTTTGAGGAAAAGAAAAAGAAAAACAAAAAAAGAAGGGAAAAAAAAAAAGAAAAACAAAAAAAAAAACCACCACCAAACCACAAAAAAAACCCAAACCCCAACACATCACGACTTTGTGGTTTGCAGAAATAACACAACAGAACTCCTCCAAAACATGAGACTATTCAGCTGAGGCTACAGAAAAAAATACCACCATCTGTTACCAGTATAGAGCATATAACACAACTAAGGAATTCTGTTTCTATGCAGAAGGAAGGGTACCATGTATTGCAATAACAAAATCACTGTGCTCACTGGGAATGAATATTCTAAATATTCTGTTTGAGGTATCTCTGGTATGAGAGTAGGGATGTGCTTTGAGTCATCTCTTGTTCCTGTTCAGAAAACACATTACTAGTGAGTAAAACAGTATGAAATGCTACTGAGACTGCTTGCAAAGGGGATTGAGACTTATTTCTGCTCTATTCTAGCAATTTCTCAGTCAGAGCACTGAACTGTCTATGTGAATTTATGATTTATTATTCAGTGTGACTTGGCTTTATGTTTGTGTATCTCATCAGAATAGATCTGAAGCAGGAATATCACCATCACTGGTGGTGATGGGGTACTAATGGATCAACCCTTTACTGACAGTCTCCTGAGTTAGGGACAGATCAAAATCTCTCAATTGGGAATCTAGAGATCTTTTAGCTAGACCATCCTTTTTGTTTTATTTTTTTTTTTTCGCAATGTACTTTCCCATTTTAAAGTTCTTTATGAATTATTGTAGCAGTAACATCTCAAATGTCTTTCTTCATCCCATGACTGTTGTATGTATAATACTGTTTCTTGGAATATGAGCCAGAAATGTCTCTTTTCTCTCAAAGGAGAATATTGTAACCTTTAGACTACTTCTAGAGAAGAGAAGGCTCAGGGGATCTGCTCAATGCCTATAAATTCTGAAAGTGCAAGAACATCAGGCCAGTCTCTTTTCAGTGTAGCTCAGTGACAGGATGAGAAGTAACTGGCACAAACTTGAACATAGAAAGTTTCATCTAAACATGAGGAGGAACTTTCATATTTTGAGGCTGATAGAGCCCTGGAAGAGACTGCATGGGGAGGTAATGGAGTGTCCATCTCTGGAGACATTCAAAACCCAACTGGGCACATTGTTGTGCAACCTACTCTAGGTGACCTTGTTCTGGTAAGGGATTTGGACTGAATGATCTCCAGAGATCCCTTCCAACCCCATATTATTTTTTTAATTTAATTTTATTTTTTTATGGGTGGGAAATGAGTCTGCTCAGAACATTTAGCACCCATCAGGGACATATATTTCCAAGACCAAGCTAAACATGAGCAGAAGCAGGGACTAAGTCTAGGTCTCCCCTCTTCTCACTTTGAGAGTGTAACTCAGGAGCTGTTCTGTTCCCCTCTTGCCTAAATGCTTTGCAAGAGGAGAAGGGTATCTTCAACTGTTTGAAGGAAAGATCAGAGGCATCTAACTGCAGAAGAAAGCTCTGAACTGCAGCTTCCCTGTGAGCAGAAATGTCTTCTTCAAATGTACATTAAAGCTTCCATGAGGGGCAATTTGAGGCTTCTTACTTGCTCAGTGTGTAGAAACACCATTGAGAAGCTCTTGGCTACTCTTTGCTCAGCTTGCTGTCTGACTTAAATCTTCTAAAGTGTCTTAACTCTTCTTCTTCCCTGTACATTGATCACTGGAACCTTACTCTATGATATATATCCCAGTCTGCAGAAAGCTACATCAGGTACTGTGATGTTTGAGGGGGTGGGAAAGTGGGGGGCAGGAGGATAAGAGACAAGAGAAAGAAAATTTGGCTTTCAACCTTCCCATCTAATACTTTTTTATGTCCCAGACTATGATGGGGAGACACACTCAGGGAAGAGCACTATTCTAATAGCAACCACATAAGTACCCACTATTATTAGCAAAATTTTACCTTAAAAGCACACATGAAATAGATCATGCATGGACATGGGAAGAAGATCACATCCCTTGTGTTGTGTGAGGAGAGATTACAGGAGAGGTTAGTTCCACTGAACATCTCCTATACCCACCAAACTCATGAAAATATTTTTCTGGTAGAAATTTAAAGACATCTAAAATGGTTCTGGAAAAATAGGGCAAATAAGTTGAGTTTCAGGTCTCATTCCTGCTCATGTGACACTTATGTAAGATACATTTGACATATAATATGGACATGAATGCAAACTCTACTGATTTGCCCAAGACAACAGAGAAATTATATGGCACAAGAGGAGCCAAACTCTATTGATTTATCAAATGATGTAAAGTATTGCAAGCTCCCACCTTGGCACCATCATCTACCTCTAGCAAGAATGAGTTGTTCTTAAATTAACGATTCATATGGTTTTATTGGCTGGTGATAAAATTGTAATAAAGAGGATAGTTAAGATATTAGTGTTACAACAATGTAGTATGGTGGATGACATCATTAAAAGTCAAGATTGTTTGCAGCAATTCAAAATGCAAAACTGAAGTGATATAATAAATAATTTTATTAGGTTGCTTGTGCAAGTAGAAGTTTATTTTCAAAAAAAAAAAAAGTAATACCTGATTGTACAACAGGGCTATAATGGAACAATATCACCTTTGGTGTGTATCTTGTTGGGGGCTGTTATCCAAGAAAATATTTATCCTCTGAGTTCCCAAAATGGAACACAATTATTCACATATTTAACTTCAGGAATATACTTGTACTGGATCAGGGTCTAAATCCCTTCAGATCAAATGTGAGAATGAAATGAGAAAGAGTTTGCCATCTCTAGGCTGTACAATGCATCAGTTTCTACAATAATTGGGTACCTGCTTAGAGGGAGTAGCAATAATTGGTTGCAAAGGGCTGGTGTAGGAATCAAAATAAGCCATGTCTAGAAGCAGGTCACCTTCATCTGACAGAATCACACTTACATTGAGTGCTGTGGTGTTAACTTCAGTGTAGCAACCAAATGAATTACTCACCTGTGCTGTCACACTGGTAACATTTTAAGAGGAGGCTAGTATGGCTAGTATTAAGTGCAGAGTAAACACCCACCCTGCCAGCGATCCTTAAGAGGTAAACAGACTGGATCAAGTAGCCTGAATCCAAGCTGCTGAACCGCCTGCTTTGACAAGCAGGGTCCTTCACTGTGAAAGGAAAATTCATATTGAAATTGTTGACAGCTTTCAAGTATCTCTAGAGCTTCTCTGCCTAGGGAGAGGAATTAACCTTTGCATTGCTGTGCCCCCTCAAGAATTAAAACTCTGCAACTGGAAGGAGAGATCAAGGCAGAGAACAAGCCACTTGTGTCAGTAAAAATGGCTGAGTAGAAGAGAGGGAAAATTGTACTCTTTGGGGGAAAAAAAAGACAAAAGAACTTGAGCTTATGGTTCCAAATCTGTGAGTATGCATGTATGTGTACTAGCAAATGGTCTTACTAGCACCCAAGGATGCTGCTGGTACACAGCACCTTTGCAAACCTGGGCCCATTTTGTAATGTTATAATAAGGCTTAAGCCAGAACCCATGAGCTATTTGGATGAGCTAATAAAGCACCTCTCTATTTTATGAGGTTTTAAAATTGTTCCTCTAAACAGAAATTTAAATTGTTCCATTTGTTGTTTTTATAGTGTCTTTCCTATTTGGTCCAGAGTGGAAAACTGAACCTTTGTAGATTCAAAATATCTATTCATTTTACATATATATTGATATATCTATTGATATATCTATTGATATATCTATATTGAATATCTATTCATCTTTTTTCACTCAGACTTCCTCCAAGGACTAAACTCCCAGTGTTCCTCCTTGTTTTTTTTCACCTCTTCGATATGAAAACCTGTTGGTTTTCTATTGGCAGAAATCACAGGTGAAAAAATGGTT
>VZRU01017015.1:187034-203572 GCA_013398155.1 Pedionomus torquatus | reverse complement strand
GGTCTGGGCTGGGGTCAGGCTACTGAAAGCTTCCAGTTTTACCGGGTCTGTTCGTGCTTCTCTCCTTCAGGGTGTTAGCCCGCCTTTCAGTGATGAGTGATCGAGATACTACAAGCTTTTTGTATAATTCCGATCTGTAGAAGACCCCAAGAGAAAAAGCAAGCACCGAGCCCCCAGTGACTACTCAGCCCTTTCTAAGCGTAGTTGAAACCTGAAGTATTTTTTTCCTTTCTTGTGTAAAAACACAAACTTTTCTGCACCTACTTCTTTCATTGTACCTTGAAATGATATTTCTGTGAAAAATCCTCATCTTTTCCTCTTTTTTTTTTCCTCACAATGAAACTCCAGCTGAAGAAAAAAAAACAGGCAGGGTCCGTGTTGACTTTAAAAGAATTGGATGTTCACTTCCAGCTATAATCACTTATAATACACATAGGTGGAAAAGAAAGGATTTTAAGAAGTTGCTCTTCTGGAAGAGGACAAAAAATTAGGAGTTGCATCAGCAGATTTTTGCCCCAGGATGAACAGTCACTAGTAATAAGATCTTAATAGACAGCTATGCACAGTGCAGTGTAGTTTGCCTCAGTGAGTGAAATAATCCCATAAAAAGAGGATAACAGGGTGATTTTAAGATGGAAGCAAACTGGTCTGTATGAACAAGGGATAGAATTAAGACATATTTCCATAATGGCTGCAAATAATTACAAATTTGTATTTTTTTATTTTTTTACCATATATGAGGCAGATGCAATATTTGGTCTTGTGTTTCTGTACCCATCTTCCTTAACATACTGTATTGATTTAAAGGTGTTTGAACAAATGTTTTTGATGACCTAACCAAGTTGCCCACAATGGGAAACAAATTCTTTTCTACGTAAGTGTATCATATTATATATTGCTGGTCTTTAGGTATTGTTACCTTTGATTTTTTGAGTATACTTTATGTTGTGTTTCTTTGTCTTATGTTTCATTTTGATGGTGGTTTTTCATCCAGTGGACTTGGGGCCATAATCCAGATCACAGGCTTTTATGTGATTTCACTTGCTGGTTTGTTCTTATGCTAAACTGTTGGTTTATTCCATATTATATTGCTATCGCATAGAATCCTAAGCAAGAAAATTATTAGGGGACTACACAAAAAAAATGTTACAAAAGCTATTCATTAAAAGTTAGTAACCATAAAGGTACTTCTGATAATATCAGGTAGAAGAGTTACTTGATCAGTTTAATCTGTGTAAGTCTGTCATGAAGGCCAACTTGTAGAAACAGTAATAGCAAACTACATTCAGTGATATGACTCCTAACATTCCACATGTTCTAAATATTTTTTTTTTCATATTATCATTAGCAAAAGTGTTTTAGAGACTGTGAATTGTTTTTCCATAGTCTGTTTTGACTGTAGAGAATCCAGAAGGTGATATGCTTTTGTTCACCTACCTGTGAAGTACTTTCACGTGCAGCTGGCATACCCTAAAATCACTACAGTACACATGGTCAGCAGTTTCTCTAAAAAACTCAGAGGTTTGTTGATGAAAAAGTTTTACCATCAAAGCAGTAGTGTAAGATAACTGAAGTGGTCTGAAAACACTTTTGAATAAAACCCTTCAAATGCTTCTCTGAGTTTCTTCCTTAAGATTTATAGTTCAAGTGCATATCTGCTTGATAAGGGCTAACTTAATGTCTTCTCCTCCCCACTTACAGAGTGAGTGCTCCCTTTTTTTCACCTTGCATGTAAAGATGTTTGATTTGTATTTTATGAAAGCACATGAATTGGTTAGCATATAAACAGAATTAGGGTAAGCAGTTTTGGCACTGCAGCAGGTTCTCTCGTCCTCAAGATCTCCAAAAGTATCCTCAAGCAGGTTCTGTACAGCATTACCAGTTTTCACATCAGTGATTTGAAGTAGGAAGGTAGCAATAAGTAATACCACTGTTGGTAATCACTCTTACGTATTTCTAACAGTAAGGGCTTTCCTAATAGCAGCCTTACTAATGAATAATTACACTTCTAGTCATACAGGTTTCTAAGATCACATTTTTTCTAATTTCTTTCTACTTGGAGCGTCTCTTTGTACTAGCTGAGTTCTCAAGGTCATCAATGTCTTGCTGTGTTGCTTCTCATGCATATTTTATTGGAATGCACAGTTTAAAAGCTGTGGAGTTTGAGTATCTGCAATATTTAACACTTAAAACTACTGCTGTAGGAACCTCTACAATTTAAATAAAGATGTAATATGTTCCAGAGATGCCATCTAGTGGCGTAGCAAAGTCTGCGTGGCTGTTGCTCCATACTGCCGGTAGATATACAGAGTAGATTTGCTGCACGAATTTGTTATTTATATTAGAATAATACGGTAATAGTTATTTTGTTTTTAAATAAATGAAAACTACTTAGTTCCAGAAGGAAGACACTGCCAGGATCCATAGAATAAACACCAGGTATTTTACCACCCACATTTCTCTAACTCTATAAGGAAAGCTAGTAATTTTCTTACTATTTTGGAGACTGGCTTAAATTTACATAGACATTTAGTAATTGGGGGGGCTGTCCAATCCAACAAAAAGCCCTCCAAACTTCAACAGATTTTGTCTGCCTGTGGTGGTAGTTTAAGGGTTCTGAACTACCAAGAAGTATCAGAAAGGCATTGTTACTTATGCTTTAAAGTGTCAGGAATTACTTTAGATATTTTTTTTTCTTTGCGTAGAATTAAATTAAATTAATAAGCTGAAACTAGATTTAATCAATCTCTTTTCTCTTGCCATTAGTGATAAGATCCCTATAATGTTAGTGTTACCAACAACATGCAGCAACTCATTTCACATGTAACTACCAAGTTGATGTTACGACTTCATGTGTTTACACAAAGCAGAATAAAACCTACTTCTCTTTGCGATGTTACACAAGGTCAAAAAGAAAAACGTTTAACCTAATTGAACAGATGCGTCAAAGTAAATCTTAACTAAAGCAGTGTTGTTTTCACTCTGTATATGTTCATGTGTTTGAGCTTACAGAGTTCAATTATTTTGCAGACTGGAATCTACAGGGATTACTCAAGACCCATGTTCATTGTTCTGGGATTTGATCACAGGCTGGTTTCCTCTGGTAAGCTGAACTTCATTATTTTGAGAACAAAGCAGCTATGGCATAATGTACATTACACATATAAGATACAAGCAAGTGGAGTTATCTACTACTCTGCATATTAAAGAGAAGCATTTTGAATAATAAATCTGTATCCTTTGTTGTTATCTTCACTTCTCTACCTTTGTTCCCCCTCTGGTGTTTATGATGTTGGAAAGCCCCTTTAGAATAGGCAGTTTTTCTTGTTTTCATTTAGATTACTAGTTAACTAGAGACCCAAGCCATATCACTTGTGGTTTGGGTTGTTTCTTATCCCCTCCAAAAAAAAAAACCACATTCAGATACTTAAGATTAGTTTGGTTTTGGGCATTTATTAGCAAAAAATTGGATCTTTAACACTGGCAACTGCAGACTTATTTCCTGAGCCAGAAACATCAGACCATTTAGGTTAACAGATAGAAGGAATCCGTTCTTGTCCGTACAGCTGTCACTGGACACAAGGATGCATAGTCTCCTGTATATAGCTCTCTCTCAGTGTAGGAAACAGTACACATATTCAAGCTCTCTTGAAGACCTGTTTACATACTTGGTTCTCACAGCGAAGCTCCTACCAAAAAACAAACAAAAGCATAGATGTACGTAGGAATCAAAGGAACTGCTTCTAGAAGTGAACTTGGGTCCTTTGCCATGACTGCTGACCACCGCTCTGCTGCCATGTTGTTATGCTTAACGTTCTGAATGTAGCTATACAAAGCAGTGAAACAGTTAAGTTGTTCCAGCTAAACTAAACGCAAAGCAGAATGTGCTCACTAAATACCATTCATTGCAAATACTATGGAGCTAGAAGAGTTGCACACACCATGACTACATTATAGATGTTATTTTTGTCAGAGAGACAGAATTAACAGAAATCTGAAGTAAATACCAGATGGAGGTCATCTCCTTCAAGCCAGTGAGTCCAGCCCCTGTTCTTCTTCTCACCAGTCTGGACACAGACGAGTTTGTCATTTTCCCAGGTAACTAAGCTCTGTAGAAGAGGAAATAAAAATGTTTCTGTATGTCTTTGCCTCAGCTCTGCAATATACTTGTAGACAATGTCTTTTTTTTCCTGGATAAAAAGGGATTTAAATACTACTCCTGAGGGAAAGTGAAACTACCTGTAACTCAGGCTTCTACCTGTGTTGCATTACAAATAGTAATAGAAATAGTATTCTTGAAATAATTTCAGCTCATTGATTGTGGCATCTTAATTTTGTCACAGCCTCTCAATTTCATATATTTAGTCTTACCTTGCATTTTCTGTTATCCAGGCCTTTATTATCTTCTTCAAACTCTTCTCCAATTTTGAATTGAAGCGAATAATCTCTGAATGTGCTAGTGGTATGGATATGAAATGAGTCACCATCTTGTTTGATCACTTTCTGAGGCTTCAGCATTTTTGCTATCTTGCGTGTTGCAAAGTCAATTCCTTGGACAGGAGAACAAAGGTCAGAGTTGCATTTGTCACCAGCCATTTTGACAGCCAGAACTTACCTTTATTACTACTAGAAGCATTTCTTAGATAGCTTGACCTTAGGCCTTACTGCTATGCAAGGTTTTGTTGTTGTTTAGTTTGTTGGGTGGTTGTGTGGTATGGTTGTGGGTTTTTTTATGAAGCTGAATGTTACACAGACCAAGTAATTTCTTGTACGTTTTACTCTTTGGAAACCAGTTTGCTCAATCATTGCACAATTCCTATGCAAGTTTTATAGGACTTTGAGTCATAGAGTCCTTTTGGGAGTTGGGGAGAGTTGGTTTTCCCCAACACAGACGCCCCAAACTTGGCCTCAGGCTTATCCCCTGCTTAGTTACAGAGAATAGTTAATGCCCTTCCTCTGACAAGGGATTGAAATGGGCATTATGTGAGTTAGCAAGAAATGTTTGTACCCTATGCTCTAAATAGGGTAAAATGAAGGGCAGTCCTAAAATGAATTCCTCAGGCTTGTTTTTACTGCATGCCACACTATTTAAGTGCAACTAGAAAACATCACACTTGTCAAGAGATTTCCTGGTTGTCTGTAATGACCAGCCACCTTTAACAGAATTCTAATGTTCTTGCTAATACTGAGCTCAAAGCAGTGCTTCTAGAGGGTTTTTTTTTTCTATTTCTCTAGTGAATGTGTGTTTCTCTAGAGGAACAGGCCATTTATTTGGCAGGCAACTGAATTGCATGCATCCCAGTAGCATGCTCAGATTTGGCTTTTCAGGAAGGGGGTGAGTAAAATGGGGAGCTATATCTTAATCAATTGAGTTGTTTTCTTCACCTAGATTAAAAGTGTAATTTTATATGACCACTGAAAGTTTCTCCCTTTTATGCAGGCTGGGGTAGAGATCTTCTTGACAACAGGGTATGTTCAACTACCATGCGTTGAACCATATGGCTCATTATGCAGTTTGAAGTTGGACTTCATTACTGTATGCATTACTGAAGTGCTAGAATCTGCCAGTCATGTTTTTACACAGTTATCAGTTTATTTTAGCATAGAGGGGTTTGAATTCAGTACTGGCAACAGCCAAACCCATTAAGCCTTAACATGATTATAAGAACATATCAATACAATCTATTTATATATCTGTTCTTTAGAGATAGCCCTTCCTTCAACTTAATATCTATGCTTGGAATAGCCATGTCCTTATCCATAACCCTCTAGTTACTCAGGTGATCATATATTAGCCTCCTCACTATACTTACCCTGGCAGAAAAGATTTTCCTTCTAGCTCTACAATATTGTTTTTAGTCCTTGTTTTGTTTAGTGACTGGCAACCAAGCAGGTGTAATTAAAGATGGGTTGTAAATTATTAACGGGATTCTTTGCCTTTACTTTTAAGTAAGTCCCCTCCATTACATGCTGAAAAGAAATGGCAATTTTCAGAAGGCTGGTAGTTCTGTTTCCTTTAAGAAGCCTTTACTTAGCTGGACAATGTTTAATATCAAGGAACAGACAGAATTTCTACTGTTAGAAGACAACACATTAAGACTGTTTTATTTAGTCATCAAACTGAGGAATAAATCATCATTATGGAAGCACCCTTTCCTTTTTTCTCATTGAGATCACAGCAGGATTAGAAACAGAGAAGAGTTCTTTTCATCATGTTAAAGATACCAACTAGACAGTTTAATGACCTATGCTAGGTCACCCAGCATAGATACAGCCAGAGTACAGATTTCATTCTAGTTGTGTGTACAAGAACCAACAAGGGACACAGCTGGTCACCAGCTTACACAAGTCAAAAAGGCAGAGAGGGGTGGGAGAGGGAGGGAGAAGAGAAGGTGTCTCCTGCTGTCAGTCTGAAATGAACTATGTACAAGAGACTGAGAACTTGCTTATTTTCCCATTAAAGCACAGTTAGTCTCTCTCTATACTATAAAGCTATGATGAAGGTCAAGCCCTTCAGAAAAGGGACAGGTAGAGATTCTTCTCAACAAGTCATAATAACAAGTATTTTGTAAGCTTGACGTTAAGCTAAACAACTGCTTGGAAGTCACAAATACCCAAGCACTATTTTTTGTTATTTAACATTTAATTAACCCGAGATATAGGGTCTCTAAGTTCATGCTCAAAAAGCAACGGAAATTTAGTGGACAGCTCAAAGTCTTCCTATCTCTGATGAAAAGCTATCCAAAAATTCTACTTTTAACAAGTACTAGCCTGAGAAATTCCTGAAAGCTGCAAGGATGTTTGGGTAATAGGCTGAAGTATAACTAGTGTTGTCTTTTTATCAATAAACAAAGATCCTTCCATTCTTTTTCAGAAAAAAAAACCCAAAAACTTTATCAGTATCTAGGCTTTAAAAGAACTCAGAGTCTTAAAATTCAGGAGGGCCCTTACAGGTGAAGGGAAGAAGGATAGAATCAGGTATTTTCACCTACCTAGTGCCACCATATAACCTTCAAAGTTGTCATTGCTGACAAGGATCCAGGTTCCACTGAAATCCACAGGCATTGCCAGACTGTGGAAAGAAGATACAGTTGCTCTCTGACCAAAAAAGCAAAAATGGACAAGTAAATTTCCAACTGGGCCTTATATAAGGAAGGCTGTGGGTGGGATTATACCCCAGAGCCCTTCTGATGGAGGGGAAGGGTACTATTGCGGAGCCAGTAGGTGAGAGGGTATTTGTAGATCAGCTTCAGCAGCATTGGAGGGAAAAGTTCACAGTTTCTGAAATCTGTGTGAAGCAAATGTTAATAGCCCAAGAGTCACAATGCAAACTAGAAAAAATGGTTTGAACTGTTTCTGTTCATCTTGTACTGTTTAAAGTGAACCATGGACAGATTTTGTCATTACTAAAATTCCCTGCATATATATGAGATCTGTGGCTTTATGATCTGAAATCTACGTATTTGTTGAAAAGGTGATCTCCCTACTGTAAATACACACTATATTTGAACAGTGAGGGGACGACTGTTAAACTGTGGATGGTATTGTATCAGCAAATTTTAAAGCAGTACTTATGATACAGTAATAGAGATAAGACATTTAGTTTATGTCTGGAGTGAATAGTTGGCAGCATCGTTGTCTAGTGGTTAGAACAAAAAAGTCAAAGATAAATCTTGTTGGTATGTAATTCTCTGATGTGACTCTCAACACAGCTCTTTGGTGCTACAGCTTACTGATTTGTGTTCTAGTTTCATAAACGCTGTTAATTATATCCTAGTTAAATGAACATATATATACAAAATTCTTTATTTTTTCAGATGCCTTACCAACCAGAAAATTTGCATAACAGTTAGGCATGAGAGAGCAGATCCAGAGGCCTGAGCTTTTCATTTAAACAGCTCCGTATTTATCACTTTTCCTAGATGAGAAAGAGAACGAGTACCTTTTCTTGCAATCCACTTTCAACTCCTAAAAATTTTTAGGCAGTAACAATAAAAAATTCAGAAAGTACTCTAATGTATATAGAAGATGTAGCTCTCCCCTTTGCTTTTTATTCTTGACACGTACAGTAAGGGAGAGATGATGTAGAAATTAGTCCCACTGATGCTTTATTAGGTGTTATACATTGTGGCAGAACATGTAGGGACTAGAGCACAGGATGCAGCAGGGAGGCTGCAGTGTTGGACTTGATCTTCAGCAAAGAAGTGAAAGAAATCTCTTAAGTGATGACCCACCAATGTGTTTTGAAAAGTGAATAGAAAATGTTTGACTTAAAATATATATAAGGAATTTGGAAGATTTTATTTCCTTTAGAAGATACAGACTTGTCCAGTCTCTTGCAATTCCTGCATCTGTGGTTACTTTTGGCAAACTGTATGCCTTGTTGTTACATTTTACCAAGTGAGAGGGAATTTAATAATGCTGAACAGCTAGGAACTATAGAATTGCTAAGTATAGGAGAGCTAGAT
This sequence comes from Pedionomus torquatus, assembly GCA_013398155.1. Classification (NCBI taxonomy): domain Eukaryota; kingdom Metazoa; phylum Chordata; class Aves; order Charadriiformes; family Pedionomidae; genus Pedionomus; species Pedionomus torquatus. The sequence continues at coordinate 195,104 of VZRU01017015.1, read as the reverse complement.
AACTTCACACCTGTTTCCTCGTCAGTAAAATGGAGAAAACAATCCTTCCCAAAGTCACTCGCTTATGTTCTGAGCATTAATCCTACATTTTAAGTGGTGAGATGGGACAGTAATGAGCACCACAACACAGGGTACATTAAAAGAAAAACAGCAAATTGATGGGCAAGGGAAATCTTAACTGTGTTTCTACTGTAGTGAAAGGGAATTTCGTATTCTGAATCTTGAATGAGGAAACTTACCTATAGCTACTACATTTATCTATTTACTGACTCTGGTTAGACTGAGTAAAAAGATAATATTTTGCAGAGAAAATTAAATTTCTCTGAACTTTAGCTACATTTTTGGAGCTGACAGTTTGACCTATATGACTCATGGAATCACGCGAGTAGGAAATTAGGACGTCAAAGCTTGTTTCCTGTTTGCAGATGGATATTGTTCTCTAGCCTATACTTAACTAGGAATGGCACAGAGAAATGCAAATTGTTTCCTCTGGACTCAAATAGTAACATTTCACCCATAATTTGTTATTACAAAGTTATGATAGTAAAGCACAGTTGCCATGTTACTGACTCTTCCAAGTAAAGAGAAGTCAGTACTTGGATAGGTGGTGTGAAAAAGCCTGGATACAACATTCTAATTTAATGGGACAGTAGACTGTCAGTGCATAGTTCTTTATAGTGTTGTAACAGGCAGGTTTCTGGATCCCCCTAGTAAAACAAAAGATCCATATTTAGCAGTCTGTGAAATTTTTGAATAACGCTCTATTTTGTATAGACAAAACTGTACTGGCATCATTCTGTCTACTTAAAAGTCATGCAGTCATCAGACATCAGATTTGGTTAATAACAAGGATGACTAAAAGTGGCATATTACATGCAATTTGTTTTATTGAAAGATCAATCACACAGAATTTCATTAAAACCCAGGGAAATATGTTTAAACAAACCTTTATAGAACGTTCTATAGAATTATACAAAGTGCAGCAACACACACCAGCATCATTATTTAGAGAATAAACCTAGCTTAAAATGCAGTTTTACTCTGAAAGGTGGCCACATAAATAGGGTGCTTTCCCATTAGAAAGATCCGCTGTGTTTATTTAGAAGCACACTGGTTGACTTGAGTGCTGAAAATAAATCTTTCTTGCCCTCTATTCTTGTCAGAAATAGTGAGATCTTGTCCATCAATAATACAGTTACCTTCTATCAATTACAGCAGTTTGCTAAAGCGTCACAGGGGGTATAAATTATCCTTCGCATCAGTACCTTTATTACTATTGATGATAGCAGAACACATGCTCTAGTGTATTGTGATTGCAGAATTTTATGTGAGGCTCCAAAGTTTGCACACCCGTTGCTTGCTCCACTGTGTGTTACAGGTTTTCCGCAATAGTGTTTCAACTCCCCTGCTAGTTTTCATATGAGCCTTGCAGGCCTTAGGGCCACATGTGATGTTCTGTGTTTGGCTTCTGGCTTCCAGGCTTGCCCTGTGCTCCTAGGGAAGCCTACACCTCTGAATCAGCTCTTTGGGGATGCCCAGGGAAGGAGGACAGTGGGATGGCACAGTTAGGTTCCTGGAACATAACTCTGGTTCTAGACTTGCCCAACAAAGAAGCATTTAGGCTTCCTTCCCTGAGAATCTTGCACTCTACTGGATTTGTGAATATCAAAAATGTGAACAGTCATCTTGTGGAGATAGTATGAAAAAGCTGTTGACCCACTAGGTAACTTCTTGGAAACCTTTTTAATAAGGCACATAATTCAAACAAAAATGGGATGACAGCAAATAAAGGGAGGTAGAATTCTATCACCATGATATTCACAGTGCCTCTCTAGTTTATATTTACATCATACAGACAGTACACTGTTAGGTTCAAAACCAGATTTCTAGCAAAGAAAAACATTTCACTTTTGTACAGTATTAATATCCTACCATTTCTTCTCAACTCCAGTTATAGAAAACAATTCTGGCTGTATACATTTGGCTCAAATGTAAAAGCTCATTTATTATTTGAAATAGACAGCTGTCTGAGAATCAGTGTAAGGATACTATTGTTAATTTCTGTCCATATAATCAATGGCTATAAACCAATTTCTGAAGAAGGTCTGTCCTTCCATGAGAAACTGTGCTAAGCTTAACATACAGCTCTGGAACACAAGCGGAAAAGCAAAGCAAAAGTTATCTCTGGGAGCAAATTGCATGATGGCAAATGACCAGGCTGCATATTTGAAAGGCAAATTCACTTCAGCAGTAAATTTTTCCCCTCCAGGACAGATCTAAATTGTTTCTTTGAGGTGCACCACATGTTTACAATTCTTTATAACATTAGTTATATAAATTTATGATCATTAAGTGGAACATTTTGAAATTAAATGGCTTTGTTTGTTAAGACACTGTAGCTTATGAAAACTATTATTAGTATTAGTATTTTATAAGTAGCATTCAGAGCAGTCTGAGTTAAAATGAATTTTTTTTGTTTGTTAATTCTCACATCCAAGTGTGAATTCTTGTACATACTTCATTGCACTGTGAAAATTACTCAAACATGAAAATTTTATTGATGGATTTAAATGTGTTTGTGTAGATTCCATTATTGAGTGCACCAAACCTCAACAACAACTAATATGTACTAAAGCCACAGAATCAGCCCACTGTTTACTTTAAAAAACAAAACAAACCAACAGCAAACAAAACCCTAACTCCCAAAACCCATATTTTTGTGTAATGAACCATAGAACTTTCACAGCAGAAAGTTAGTTGTATAGTGCCTTGTTAGTTCTTGGAATCACTTGTATTTTTCTGCAAAGGAGCCAAGACAACCCCAGCATTCCTGTCTTCACTCTCTGGACTATAGAGATTATTTTTTTCTATGTATGCTTGAACTACATCAGGTACTAGGTAACGAATGCTCTGGCCTCTCCGCAGTGCTCTCCTAATCTTTGTGGAGGAAATGTCATTTGTGATCCATTCTTCCACAAGGTGAATGTTATTCTTATGTTTCCACAAAATATCAGATTCATAGATTAATTTCTGAATGCTGTTTCCAGCCCTGCTGATGCATACTAGGCCATAACTCTTCAAAATTTCAGTGATGTCCTCCAACTTCCACAGATTGGGGATCCAAAAAGATTCCAGCATGTCACTTCCACAAAGCAGTTTAACCTGTGGGGCACCTTGAAAAGAAAAATAAGTGAGAAACAGGGCTTAGTTTAGGCCACCAGATTTTAGCTAACTTGATGGGGACAATTAATTTCTAGGACATGTCTCTGTGACTTTGGTTAAGAGGAGACAATGGAATGAAATGAAAAAAGATTCAGAGTATAAAATTTATAATTAGTAACCTCAATATTGATTTTTTCTGGAAAAAAGGTTACAGGAGTCCCTTTTTTCAAAAGGACTGGAAAATAAATTCTGATGTGATCATTTAGCCTTGGGGTGAACCAATCACCATGAGGATCACAGTAAAAGAAAATATAGAGAAAATTCCAGAATAGTTAAGTAAGAAAGGATACTGCAATTCTGTTAAAACTTTGTGAGATTCCATAGTTCCAGAAGGGGAGCTAGCTTTTATGGGACGGGGCACAGAGGGCATTATGGAAAATGAAACAAATTATGATCAACCCCCACCATAACTCTATCTCTGAATTAATCCTGTCCTTTCTTCCTCCAGCAACTTATATTATGATCCAAAATTTCCAGCTGTAACTACAGCACAGCAAAGTTCTGTAGGTAAAATGGATAGCCCAGGCCTGTTTCAGTTCAAATTTCTATTATCTTGAGTGTTTTTCGTGTCCTCTATATGTTATTCTTACAGTTGTCTTGTTATGAAGGCTACTGCTTTATGCTGTGGGATCTCAGGGAATAAACTCATGAAGTGAAATCAGAACCGAGAACTAGCATCAAGAGCATCAAAAAAAGTGACTCATCAGCACAATTCCCTTGAAATAGCAAATATTGTTAAGCACTTAATTTGCAAACAGACTTAACTTTTTATATCAGGATCCTGATTTTTCTTTTTAACTGGGTCATGCCTATTTGGTTCCTGTTTCCTCTTCCGACCCGGCTTTGTTAAAGGTACAGTATTTTGCAGACTATTAGTGGCATCAGGTGATAAAAGCTTCTGATGATGGTACCTGCAAAACAGATGTATTTTAGGTATTTTAAAGATGTAGGAGAATATAGGGAAGAGCATGGCCTACTAAATAATCCTTCACCGCTTTCTCCTGCAGTTCTATCCCAGACAATCTGTTCAAGAACTGATCGGCTGGAGCAGGGACTTGTGAGAGCTGGGTCATAAAATGGTCAAAGAACAAGGATTTCAAAGCAACAGCTACAAGGTTGGTTGGTTTCTTTTTTAGTAAAAAGTTCACTTTAAAAAGAAGAACCTCAATGAAGTATTAGTGACTGGAAGAGTGGAAAAAAAAAAACCTTAAAGAAAAAGATACTCCTTCAGACAATTCTCATGCCAGTCATGCCAGCCTTTAATTACAAACTTCATTTACAATGCTCATATGAATGGAATTCATATGATTTGGGGGCAGCCTGCTAGTACTCTAACTTCTTAGAGCTAACGCTGTTCCTTATCCTTCTACGGGTTCTTAAGACTTTGTAGGGTTTGGCTGAAGAATACCTTAAAACTTTTAGTGTTTCCAACCACTCACTCTGGCTGCTTTCCCAATCATCAACTTCCACCCAGTCTGAGCTTTTTGTAGCTAATTTTGCCATAGTTACTCGGTGATTCGCACTGATCAGACCTTTCTTCTTATACGCATCACCTACTGGTGAAATTATTCCTTTGATTACTTTGTATTTTCCTGTGGAAAAAACACATTGCAGAAGAACGTGAAAAGCGGTTGAGCAGATGTTACTTCCACTGTATTGTGTTTAAGCTATTTCATAACCATTATTCACTGCAATCTCCAAGAACACCAGTGCCAGCTCCAACAGCCAGCCCAGTGGAAAAGTACGGTACACAACTGCCATCGCACAAGGCAGCACAGTTAAAGGTTTAGTAAGATATATTAGAAAGATGTGTTTCTATAAAGAAAAACTATAAAACTCATGCTTTAGTTCAATAAAATTAGTAATAAACACCACCTGTGTAAGACCATTCACGTAGGCCAAATGCATGAGAGATTTTGTATGATGCTTACACACATTCTAGCTTCAATATCTAATTAGTATTTCCAAAAATACCTGTCACTGTCAAACAGGTGTTCATATACACAAAATATTCACCTAATGCTCTAGTTCTCAGAGCTGTTTTGAATGATATAAATTACCACCCTACCTGTTTCATGAAGGTAGTCCTTGGCCAGCTCAAAGAGCCTTAGATGCATGTTGGTGATGGGATTGAAGGACCCACAGGCCAGCAGTACCACTTCAGTCTTCTTGTCAGGATCTTCCATAGCCATTCCTCACAGCTACAGAGCCAAGTGGAGAATGTTTGTGCTAGTTACCAGCCACTATAAGAAGAGACAAAATTAAAAACTAGTTATTACTTGTTTGTGCTGCCAATAAGCAGATTTCAAGATCAAATTGAACACTGTATTTTCTATCAACATTAGCCCTGTGAATTTTCATGTGAGACTGCATTATTCAATTTTTAAGAGATTAAAACTACCACTTTCAATTCTTTCTGGTTATCCCTGGACAGAGGTACAACGCAAGGAGAGGAGACAATAGTGCATTATGTTGTAGAAAGGAGAAAAACTCTTGTGTGGGGCTTCAGAAATCAAGGATGTAGAGACAAGCGAGTGTGTTAGGGAGAAATCATAATGGATAAGTGAACCCAAATTTGCCTTGTCCATGTGTTATCACAGCAGCTGCGATTCCCTCCTATATGCAAGAGGAAACATCTTTAAAACCGAAATCACTGAAAACAGACTGTTTGCCTAAAGAGAGGATGGTGTTCCACCCACTGTGAAGAAAAGCAGCTCATGCAGAAAAACTGCACAAGGGGAGATTATTGCTTCCAATTGCAGGATAAACTTTATTAGAACTTTGCAGGTTTTTTTAAGATGCCAACGCCATCAACTGCCAAAGAGATACATCTGCAGGGAACTTCCTTACTTCCAGTGCTTTCAGGGGGGAATAGAACATCCTATGACAGTCCCCAGTACTGCTGCTGTAAAATGCAGTGAGTCTTTTCAGTAAAATCTATAGAATTAACATATTGTATTAAATTCTGGAGGAAAGGAGCATTAGCATTTTTCATTCAGGATTTATTTACATTTTACATACTCTTGGTATGAGGGAAGAGAGTGCCATGGGCTAAACATAAAAACAATCAGTCTACTTTGTGTTGCAGAACGTATATGGTAGATGTACCAGCAGAACAGATGATAGATGAATAGTGCATTAAAAAAAGTTTAGTGAAAGCTAAAGTGAAACACCAGATTTTTAAAATACAACAGTGATGTTCCAATTCTGAACTGCAGAAGGCTGCTTAAGAATTGGCAAAGTTTCAGAAGGCTGCTTCAGAATGATGAAAATAAGGAAATGTTACTATTTACCTTTTTCAACATTATATGGATTTTTGCTTCTCAATGTTCTTTTCTTTCATGAGAACATTCTGGCTTGCCAAGATGGTTTCCCTACCCTGGCCCTGAACAAATGAAAACTGAAATATCTTATGGGCTGATCTCCTGCCATTGCTGTTTGTGAGATGTGAGACGTCTGTGCTGAGTGCTGAAGAGTCTGCCAGTGTTTCTACAGCAACATCCCTGCAGCAAAACCCCCCCAAGGTCACCCACACATTCTCCTCTCTGAAGACTCTGAGTGATGTTCGAAGCTCAGACAACATCACAGCTAAATCTCATATCAGCTACTCTCTACTAACATCAAATAGCCCTTGAATAAAAGAAAGCCTTGCAAGCCTTTGCATTTTGCAAGTGCTTTTCTGTGCTTTCAAGACTTACACAAACTTTTAAAATATTCTTTATTACTGTGGAGTAGTTCATTGTTGAAGGGTTTGGTGTTGCTTGGAATGCAGTGTTCACAGGGGCATCAGCTGGGAGTTCCCATGGGAACAGGCAAGGAAAGGAGTTACACTTCCCTTTGTAATGCATAAAGCCCTACTTTCTAAAGAAAGTGACTCATGCTGCAAATTTAAAAAGGGTTTTCTCCTTTAAAAAAAAAAAAAAAAAAGCAAGGGCACAATAATAGAAAATTTTGAGATTAAAAGATATAGTGCCTTTTTGGGTGTTGGTCAAATTTCCTTTTGCATGCTTGCATTTACAGTCTTCAGAAACAGGCAATTGTTGCATCACAACAACTATTTAAGTAGTTTTAACGAATTATGTATTGTTTGGCACTGCTTGACACAACTTTATTTATTGCAGTTTGACCACAAGATGCAAACGAGCAGCCTGGCTCCTGCTGTCCAGAGGTGAGAGACCCCAATCCTGGTAGGTGCTTAGTGTCACAAAGCTGGGAACAGTCTTGTAATAATGAGTGCTCTCTTATGCCAAATACTACATGAAATATTTGTAAAACCCACCCTGACAGATTTAAGAAGGGAAAAGAAAGTAAACCAGCTTTCACTCAGATTTTCCCCAAGCGTAGGATATCCTGGATCATTTTCCCTTCTCCTTCAGAAGGAAAAATGAGGTGCCCTGCCACATGTCCTTTACATATGCGCTCATATATAATCTCATCGTGCTTATACATGACCTTACCAACACTTAGCGTGTGCTATTTGCAGCGCTGCTGGTGCTTTGCTGGATTGGGCACGTATTTGCATTAAAACCCATCAAATAAGGCTGGCAGGAGGTTTTGGGATGGTTCTGACCACCAACCTGTCAGCTTCTGCGCATTAGCCACCGCACTTGGGTCAATCCCATTTATATTTCAGAGGTAAATATTTATTAGGCATCCCTATATAGCTGCACAGAGACATCATTCAGGGTTGAGTCTGCCTGCTCAGCGCAAGCCGAGCACTCCCGCTTTCCGATTTTACCGATCTCCTCCCCGCAGCTCCACGCAGCCAGAGGCCTACGCGGTGCGTCTTGCCCCCCTCCCTCGCCCCCAACGTGCGGGGCGAAGGATCGGGGCGCAGCCCAGCGAGCC
>VZRU01017015.1:173215-186883 GCA_013398155.1 Pedionomus torquatus | reverse complement strand
GGTTTTGCTCAGTTCGCTCTCTGGTCCCATCCGTTCCGGCCTGTCCCAGGTGAGACCGTGGGGGCGCCGCCGCCGCCGGGGCCTGTGTGGGCCTAGGTGGCGGTCAGCGTGGCCGGTAGGGTCGAGGTGGGCGGGGAGGGCGGCCAGGGCGTCTCGTCCTCCTGTGTGTTCAGGAGAGCGTCTGGGCGGGCTCACCTCCGCGAAGAGGCGGACTGGAGCCTCGGCCTCAGGTCTGGGCAGCGCTCGGACAGTGCCCGAGTGTCTTCTCGCTTCTCCTCCCCGGGCATCCTGCTCTTCTCTTGCACAGTTGCAGCGGGGAAGGTCGTTTTGCCGTCGCCGTATTCCGGCTGCGGGAGCCTTTGGCCTTAGTGCGGACCTTTTGCGTGCTCTAGGGATAGACGTCCCGCAGTCGTCTGTCTGTCTGCTCCTGCCCCAGGAACACCAGCTGTCTCCAGAGTTATCTCGTTTTCTACAGCTAATGATTCTAAAGTGTCTCATGCTTTAGACGACTGCATCTGGGTTGTTATCTCTGAAACAGTTTCCCAAAGGGTAGTTGAAGAATGAAATCTATTGTTTCCTGTAGCGGGACCATAATACTTCAGTAATTACTGCTTGGTTTCGGACTTGGTTTAGTTTTATTGTCTGTGGCTGTTTGAGATACTGACTTGGTGAACCGCCTCTTGCTACAAAGAGACTATAACCCTATGTACTCAGCATAACGTTTCTGTATTTCTATTGCAGGAGGTTTTGGTTAGATGTTCCATCATCAAGCTATTGCATAAATTTATTGGTATTTGGAGCACTTTAAAGTAATTTTTTAGCTGTTGATTCAAAACATATTGTTTCTTCTAGGTGTGTCATGTAACAAAGTGCAATTTTCATATGAAAACAGAAAATGGCTTCAAGAGGAACAACAGAGACCAGTAAACTAAAGCAAAACTTGGAGGAGCAGTTGGATAGACTAATGCAGCAGCTTCAAGATCTGGAGGAGTGCAGGTAATGAAAATAGATCCTTTCTTCTTGCATACACAACCAAGAAAACCATATATGCATTAGCTAAATTACAGCAAAGGGGGCTGGAGGAGAATAATCTTAAGTGATGTGAATGTTTCCATTGCTGTCTGAGGAAGCATGCTTCGTGGTATTCACTGACATCCTTTCTTCCACATAACATCTCAGGCTTAGTCCTATGAATTAATGTGTCTTGTTGGATCCTCTTTAGAGAGGAACTAGATGCAGACGAGTATGAAGAGACCAAAAAAGAAACTCTAGAACAGCTGAGTGAGATCAATGACTCACTGAAGAAGATTATGTCTGGAGATATGACTTTGGTGGACGAGCTCAGCGGGATGCAATTGGTAAGAAATAATGTGTTACCAAAAATAGTTCACATTCTTCCTGGACTCAATGAAACATAAAATAGATAAAAGTGTTTCATTATAATAGTTAGTGTGAAAATGTGTGGAACCTATGTATCAGTTAGTTTTCTTTAAAATGTGTGTGTATATATAAAACTTCTGATAGGTCTATTCAGTTTAAAAGGAAAACAAAAAAGTAGCAATAACACTGTAGGAAAAAACAGGAAATTGCATGTACTAAATAGATCGGATCCTTAATAGTAGAAAATAACATAAAATAATATGAATTAATATAGAAAGTGTGAGGGACAATCCAGGACAAAATACACTGTGAGAAGTAAAGTTCCTGCCTGTTTGTTAGAAAGTATAATGGTAGCATTTCCTGTGCTGCTCTTGCTGATTTGTATTTCAGAGATTCATACACCAGTCCAAATGAGAAGGCTGTCGGAGTGATCGTGTAACTTTAAGCTGTTTTAGTGAATTGTTGGTCTTTTATACCAAATTCCAAACTTTTGATCTATTTTCTCTCTCTTCAGATGTTTAGTTAGAGCATTATTTGTCCTCTCTGAGCACCATATTTTAGGGTTTTGTTTCTAGCTGGAAAGATCACGATTGGTCTGAACATAACTGTGGTGAGATTTAATCAAAATAGTTTTGATACTCCATAAAGGATTTTGAGTAACAGTAGATTTGCCTCATCAATTACATTCTGCTTACCCTTAGAAGATCTGTAATCCTCAATGTGCCATTAAAACTGCTGAAAAGAGCACAATACATCTGTTGTGATGTGCTAATATCAGGAAGATGTTTGAAACGGTTAGAAATTAAAACCTGGACTGTAGTGAAATGTTTTGTAGCTCTTTCTCGATGCAGTTGTGCTAATCAGTGGATTTTTCAAGCCCTGCATAAAGGTCATACAGTTTTCTTTAATCTCGCTTTCATGGTTAAGCAAAGAAAGAAAAGCTGCATTTATCAACCGATGCAGAGGATACTAATGATGCTTTCCAGTCTTTGTTACTCTTGTCATGCAGCTACAGCTTGTGACTGTCGTTAGTTCTGGTCATTCTTGCTCTTTTCCTTGTAGGCCATACAAGCAGCCATCAGCCAAGCATTTAAAACTCCAGAAGTAATTCGGATGTTTGCAAAGAAGCAACCGAGGCAATTGAGGACAAGGTTGGCAGAGGTGAAGGGTTCTGTTTTACTCTAAAAACTATTTACTTGAGCTCGATTGCTTAAAGTACGTATATGACTGTGGAGAGAGCACCAAGTGTGTTAGAAACCTTGGTGGCAGCATCATAAGGAGATAGAGAAGATTTCTTTCAGAATTTGTTTGGTTTTAAATGGGGACAAAATGTGTATTTCTTTAATTATCTTCTATCCTGCTGCTTCAAAAGAAAGATGTGATTAACAGAGAGTGAACTGAATATAACTGAAAATAGAAAATCTGAAGAGTATGAATCTGTGATTGTATTGAGGGGCTAGAGAGTGCACTCTGTTTCAGATTGACCCAGTAAAGTGAAATAAAGTGTGATTCCTCCGTGTATTAGTGGTGTGTGAACCCAGGGTTTTGAAGGAGTAGTGGCCTTGGATTAAAATAGATTGAGCTTTGTGGAAATCAGGAATGCTCATGTTAAGTGCAAAGAGTATTTGCAGAATAGTCAGAAAATCTTCACGGCCGTCTGTTAAATTATGGGTAGCTCTGTCCATTACTTGCTGTGGGTACCATGATGTTGTTAGGCTGTTGTGGTGGCCATGCTGTTGTGTTGAGTGAAACTAATGGGAAGCTTACATATTTTGACTTACGTTTTTCCCCTGATACACAGATGGACCGAGACTTAATAGTTGGGAAGTTGGGACGGGACCTGTACACACAGCAGAAAGTGGAAATCCTGACTGCCCTCAGAAAGCTTGGTGAGAAGGTAAGGTGTGACAGGTGAATAGAAATGTCTATCTATATATTGAAGAGGAGTTTGAAATCTTTAAAATAAGAAATTACGGCGTTTGCTTGCAAGCAAATGATAAAATGTAGCTTGTTTTTCTAGTACGTGAATGTCCTTCCATTTTAACACTAAGCTTTTTTTGAAGCACTATTAAACATGTATCAAGTAGTGTGCATTTTTTATAAGGTGGTTTCTGCTATAAAGTGCTTTCTTTGGGTCATGTGAGTGAAGCGCTTATAAGCCCGTACAAACTGATAGTATTTACAAAACCTGTAAAATAAGTCTTTTACTGGCTAACTACCGCCTGGAAGGAACTGTCCAAGACTTTTGACTTACACTGAGCTTTACTTACTTTTATATTGGTGATAAGACCTGCCTCTTAATGTAAGTTAAATAAATTTAAGAAATAAGCTGTAAACGGATTGCTTCCCCAGTGAGTACATCAGTGGCAGAACATTCCCTGGGTTTTTTTTACCACTAGAGGGAGGAAGAGAAGTTTTTTCTTCTTCTTGATGGTATATGCATAAAAGGGTTGCTGTGTGTCTCTGTACTTAAACTTTCTTAGGAAAAGATCAAATGCAGTACGTAAGCTGGCAGATGATATTGTCAAATGTTTCCCCTCAGAATATTTTTGTTGTCTGACTGTCAGAGGAAAAAAAAGTTTTAGAAATAGGTTAAAAGGTGAGTTAAGAAAGTGAACTGAATAGTAGAATGATTAGAGTTGGAAGGGACCTTAAAGATCATTGAGTTCCAACCCCCCTGGCCTGGGCAGGGACACCTCCCACTAGACATGGTTGCTAAAAGCCCCATCCAGCCTGGCCTTGAACACTTCCAGGGGTGAGTTAAAGATAAGTAATCCTTCTGGCAAGAAGTCCGTGATTCACTTTAGATAAGCCACTTCACCATGCTTTAGCATAGGCTCTTTATCTTTTAAAATGATCAGTAACCTACTTTACAGAGGACTTGCTGGGATAGCAGTTTCCCATCTGTCCTGACCGTGGAAAATGATGCTAAATACTACATTTTTGTCTGAGCAGTACTGCAGAATCTTAAGTAGTTACTACTTGCAAAGGCAGGTAATTAATACTTTTTCCTTCATTCTAATATAATTCTAAACGTCTGTACCTGACTCTTCTATTTTTAATAAATAAACTGACACAAACACTGTGGAGAGTTTGACACACACTTTGTTATAACACATATACATATACATGTGAATGTATATACACATGTATATGTGTATATTCATATACACATATACAGAATATATCTGAGGCTACTTAAATGAGCGAGTTTTAACTTGCAATTTCAGAACTTTCCAAATATAGGTTACTATTTCATTATTGTAAATATTTCATGGGTATCTGTCACAAAGCAACAGAGCACATACATAAATGCAAAACATACATGTGCAAATGTCACTTCAAAGGAAGAGAGCCATTTCTAGGTCATTGACTCTTAACATGGTCAAAGCTGGTAGTGGCTGTTTATTTTCGCTTTCCTGGGTAGGTGATACCAAGCGAGCTCATTACTGCATTGACCACATAACAAAAAGCAATTGGCATGTTTTGCATAGGTTTTGGTACAGATTTACAGTGCAACTTCATCAAAAATTCTCACTGGAGGTCAGCTGGATACTTAGTGGTACATGTGGAGGCATGTCTGATGTCAGATGTGCTGGCTTCTCTGAGCTGACAGATGCCATTGAGAAAAAATTCAGTGGTAGGGGGTGTGGTTTCCATTTTTGCTTTGGCTTTTAATGCATGAGCTAATTCTGCCACTTGCTTTGCAAATTCACAGTCGCTGCAACCAGTCATAGTTCACGTATGTGCCCATGTAGATGGTGGGAATTACAATGGTGGAAAACACACACAGTTAAGGTACCAAGTTCACAGTTACGGACTTTTTTGTTTTAGCTCACTTCAGATGATGAGATGTTCTTGTCGGCAAATGCAGGTACAGCCCTGAGCCAGTTTGAAAAGGTCTCCTCTGACCTTGGTAAGTCCTCCTTTTCACAACTTCCAATTTCTTTGCCTCATTGAATACTGATTAATAGAAATACCTGTGATTCCCCTGTGAAAGAGAAAATACCAAGTATTTATGCCATTAAATTTTTATGTACTTTTTTCTATTAATGATGGAACTGATACAGTATCCATGAACAGAAGTAATGCAGTCAAATCCAGTGCCAAATATCCATAAAATGCAAGTGTTGCCCATAATTATAGAGTTACAAAATCATCTAGGTTGGAAAGGACTTTTTAGATCGAGTCTAGCCATCAACCTAACGCTGCCAAAGATGCTGAAGGCTTGAATGATCTCTGTCAAGCCACTCTTAAATACAGACCTTTTTTGCATTAAAGACTCTATTCAGCAGAGCCTTTTTCTCTGTTGATGCAGAGTCTCTGGCAGTTATTGGCACGTGGCAAAAATAGAGCCTTAGAGCAGTAAGAGAGCTGCTACAGGGGAAAGCTAACTCGATCCCAGCCACGCTGAACACAACGTGGCTGATACCAGACCTGCTATCTCTTTTTCTTTCTTGTTTTTTTTTTTTCTTTGCAAGTCAGAAGTTCTAGTTTTAAAAAAAAAGTAATATTGATTTCTTTTGATCTTGAATGTTTTACTTGATATAAATTGTATATAAGGATATTCACAATTGCTACTAATGCTTACCAAAGATGTTTTTTTCCTTCCATAGGCTCAGGAGACAAAGTCTTTGCTCTAGCAAGTTTTGAAGTAGAAAAGGCGAAACAGTGAAGAGGTGCGTGAGGCTTGTGTCTCTGTTAGCAGCAGCAGTGGACTTCTGTCATATTGCACTTGTTGTTTTTTTTCTATTTTTAACTTGTTGAAAAAAAAAGAAAAGCAGAACAAAAAGACCCAAACCCTAAATCTCTTGGGTTCTTAACCAGAAGATATGAAGTAAACAGCCTTAAGTGCACTTTGGAACCTCGGTGTCTGTACCCCTCAGTATAACAAGCTCTGAGGCTGAACACTAAGTGGTACTCTTAACAACAAAAGCATGGTATGACTGCCTTGGAAAGAAGTTATTTTGAACTGTTCTGAATATGTATTTCTCAAACTATTAAAATGTAATCTTTTTGCATGTGGTTGTAGCAAGGAGATCTTTTTCAGGAGCAGTCCTAATGAGAAGTGGTTTTTTTGGGTGATTCTTGCAAGTTGTGCTCAAGTTATCTTAATTTCTGTCTGGACTCCCTACTAAGTAGTTTGTACTAGGAACGCGTTGAAGCTTTGAAAAACTGACACTGTTTGTTTGAAATGCCATCTTTCTACAAATTGTTTGCAGAAGACCCAAAACTCGACTGTGTGCTGATTGCTGGCCCTGAGCTGCGTGTTTGCTGTGCGCGTGAATGAGCACCATTGTGCCCTAGCCTTGAGTGACAAACAATGGGAACCCTGTAAGGGGGCTTCTGGAGTCGTTTAACCTCCTCTATTGAAATGACAGGGAATTGCTAGGAAATGGCAATGAGAAGCCCTTTCTGCGACCTCTCACTTTAGCTCTGGGTGTATAACTACGTGCTGCCGTTATTTCTCAGTATTGCTGAGACAGCATGAAATAGATTGCAAGTAGAAACAAGTTTAAAAAGTGTGTGGGGTGGGGAAGCTTTCGTTAATTGATCTGTACAAGTGTTGCTCAGTCTATTTATCAGATGGTTGTGCTATGGAGAGGGGAGGATCTGTGCCCCTGCGGATAAGTTAAAATCCTGAATAATCTCAGTGAATAGAAGGATTTAAAATCTCTTATTATTAAATTCTTAGCTCTGAAGAAATGTGAAGAAATTACTTGTGACTAGATGTGTTTTTCTTGGTAAACTGTTTTTTGTAAAACCAATTTTAGGGATCATGTTCTTGAAATATTGCCAGCCAATACTTTAATTAAGTACCTGTTGGTGTTTTGTCTGAACAGATATTCCACTAAGAATTTTTTCAGCTTGAAAAAATGCATTTCAGGTCAACAGACCCTTGGTTTAAACTCAGGTGTTGATAGAATGATTTTGGCAACCAAAAATAAACACCAAAACATTTTTAAATTTAATTTCATACCTGTCCTATCTCTTTTTCTTTCTTGAGTTAGAGAAAAGGATATGAGTAGAAACCAAAAAGATTTCTGTGGTCATCTTAGCTGTTAATAATTGTGTCTTCCTCCAAACTGAAGAAGGGCTTGACATTTCCTTATGAATGTTGCTTTGTCTGGAACTAGAAGCATTAAATCATAAGTTCTTTAACACAATGTAGCTGCATGTAGATTTACCTATTCAGCTTACAGCTTCTACTTGTAAAAAAAAAAAAACAACCAAAAAACAACAACAAAAAACCCCAACCTCCAAGTAACTCCATGCAAAAAAAAAAGCCATTTCCCTCTATCTGTGCAAAAATGGTTCAAACAGTAGGCAGTTTTGGGTCCGTTGGACTATGTTTTTTAACAGGGAGTTAACACTTCCTTTCTTTGGAGAGCTTCAGAAGAGGAGGAAGCGTTATGAAATTTCATTGGCAGAAGGAGCGTTTGGCTGTGAATGTGTTGCTGTGCTATTATTATCTGGCACCCCTCAGAGAAAGTGTGACTTGCCACTCACGCATACAGTCACTTCCCTTCCCCATAAGCCGAGGCAGAAATGGATGAAGACGAGAAAGCTACCATTTTGCTTAGAAAAAAACATATAATATGTGGAGTTTTAAGTGATAGGGGTCACAGGTTTTAGTGTTTGGGTGTGTGTTTGGTTGGGTTTTTTTTTGACAGCGTGTAAGTTTGGGGCATGTTCCTGAACTGATCTGTAAAATGTGATAACTGCCATCACAGTAAGGCTGTTGCTGACAGGAAAAGGATGGTGATAATATTGGAAAGATCAGAAGAATTCCTAGGGAAAAGTGCATTGAATTACAAAAATTAAGAAATATGTGTACTGAAAGGAGGATACTGAGTTCTTTGAGAATTTATAATGGTTTATAAACCAGCTTTTAAAACCAAGTCTGTAGATTCAGTTCCAGTGTATAGTGGCTTGACTGGCTCTGGCAGCGGTGGAATTGGACCCTCATTTGTCAGTGATGAAGGTGACCTGTTGTTGTGAGGAATCCTGTGTTTAATGGAGTAGATAGTCTGTGTTTTATCCGTCATATATATCTTAGGCTTTTATAGCTGAACTTGAGCTTCAGTGAGAATTCCCATTAAACTGAGTGAGTGGAGCGGAAATAGTCTTAAACGCAGTCAGCCTGTTGCAGTGTTAACTTTGGTGTCGTGATGTAGTTGTTCAGAAGTGAGTAGCATAAGCTATAAACAGAAAATTAACATGATCAGTTGTAATTTAGATTGCACTTATAGGGCATAAATACCCTATAATTGAGCTAGTTTGTCTAATTGTAATCTAGGCTTAGAGTAAACCAGAAAGTGTGGGTTTTTAGAATGTGTTTTGCTGTAATAGATATCCTTTTGAAATCTAGTATTTTAAAAATGAAAGGTTGTGCAGTATAGATACCAGTGAAAGACGTCATTTATGCTGGATCTTTTTTCTCTTTTTTTTTTAATTAAGCTTTTATTTAGATGGGGTCTTTTGTCCATTATATCAGAACTGCTTTCCTGTCTGGGGCAGTATTATGTTCTGTGAGAAAGGCTGATTGCAGCTTATTAAAAGACTCTATTAGACAGTCTGAAATTATTGAAAACAAAACAGTCCATGGGGACTGTAGCTGCCGCCTTTTCCTTGCTGCTCGTTACTGGTGCTAAGGAACTCTTCTCCCCCCACACCTCTCAACCTGCTTGTAACGTTAGTATGTAAATTATATCTCTTAGCACTACTACAGATTGCATTATGTTTACAGTACAATAACATGGAAGTCTTTTTCCTTGTAGTTTTAGAGAGGTGTACATTTCCAGGAGGAACTCCCTGTGAAAACAGGGAATCTGATTTGCAAATACTTTAATGATTATTTTTTTTCAACATTTCGGTACTGCGGACAGTAGTGAAATTCCTGTTAAATTGATCCTTGACTGATTATCTGCTTTACCTTGTGTTCTTCCTGCTCTTGTAAAGATCTCTTGCGACTTAGATGGACAAAGATGGAATTGAGATCAGTGACCAATACTATTTCAGGATTCAGGGTGTCAGGCCAGACTTCCCTTCTCAAAATTTATGAAGGGTCAGAAAGGTCACTCTCACCCAGTGGCTGGATAAGCCTTGGCTGTAAATGTAATTTCACAAGGAAGCTGTTGCCAGTACAAAGCTATTCATATGTTGGCCCAAGCAAACAGTTATTTAAGTAACCCACTTGAAGTGGTTGGGTTGATTTCAAAGGCATAGTAAGTTTATTGCTGTGTTGTACTACGTATTGTGCCAAATAATCCTGGGATGTACCTCCACTAGTATCTCAAATGTTTCTGCAGAGGCTAGAAAAATGTCCATAATCTATTTATTAAAATACCTATTTGCTCAAATAAAAACTGTTAACAAAAAAACAGCTCCTAAATGAAAGCACGGTTTTGTGGTTTCACGTACAAGCGTGTGATGCTTGAGTTGCGTTCCTGGTTCGGCACTAGGCCCAGGCAGATCACTTACTCTCTACGCATCTTCCTCTCCTGAAATAAAATACAGATTATGATACTTGAATATTGAGTGCTATGAAGTTGTTATTGATCATACGTTGTTTTGAAGATTAAAAGTGCTTTGGTATTTGCTTATCATTTTACTTCTGAAATAAGAATTGGAAAGTACAACGGCTTTAAACGCATCAGTAAGGTTGCCCAGAGTTCTTTTGGGGCATATATAACCTCTCTTTCTTAATCTTTTTTCTCTATAGGGTGAATCTAGTGATCGTAGTGATCTGAAAGAAAAAGCGTTAGAAAATTGAAGCTTCAAATGCTCTGTCTCTTTCTTCTGTCTTTGTCTCTGTGTATTATTTCCCTTCTTTGATCTTGAATGGAAAAGTAGGAAGTTAGCTTTGTCTTAAAGGAAAAATACAAGGTTTCTTAGAAGATCCCTTCATCATGTTACCTTGCCTGTTAAAATCAAATACATTTTGATGGAGAATTCTGTATTAATGAGTTAAGACTGTTAGTGACTGAAAGGGTAGGCAAACTTTTTTGAATTATCTTCACTGCGTTCTGAGGAAGCCTTTTCTGTTAGGGAAGGAGCTCTTATTTCAATTCTGAGCTACAAACGGGAGTGGAATAGGAGTGCTCATAATGGAGTTTTTCCTTAAGTGTCATGTAAAATGTGACACCTTGCCTTGCCATGGTATTGTAGGGGTTTTTTACTTTGCCTTGATAGGATGTTGATGGCTGTGTGGGAGAGGGGGGAATTACTGGACTTTGTTGCCCAAGACTTGTCTCCCATAACTTTTAAATGTGTAGGCTTCTCACCTGAGTCAAGCGGCAGCTGCTGATGTTCAGAGCATCTGAAAGGTGGCCTGAAGTATCTGACACTGTCTGACAGGACAAATAAAAACATTTCAGAATAAGGTCTTAAAAGAGCTAATACAGACATAAGGTTAGTGGATATAACAATTTGTAAGGCATTTCTGTATCATGCACTAAAATGTCTACTATAATTTAACATGCTAATGTGATAATGATATATTTAACAGCCAAATTATTTTTAAAACAAGTTCTGATCTTGGAAGTATCTTTCTATCTTGCTACCACAACAGTTTGCTGCTTGATAATGTTGAGGATTGTGTTTTCCATATGCCTTCAGAAATGGGTCGATAATAATTGCAGATGTACTGAAAACCATCAGGCAGGACTTGCAGATCCAGTGGACAGAAGTGCTAACCTCTGGGTAAATAGCTTTTCTTCTCATTGTCCAGTTAATATTCTTGTAAGGTGGAGATAAAAATTAAATTGTGTTATGTTGTCATAAGAGTGTGCTTTGCAACTTTGTAAACACCAGATTTAATCTGGAGACACCTGTGGTTTTGAATAAAATATGCAGCTGAGTTTTCTTACTGTACAAACAAAGTCTGGATTAACAAAAGAACAGATCAGCATAGCCTTTTTTTTGCTAAGGGGCTTTTTTTTTGTCCCTCTGTCAAAAACATCTCGGTGTATCTCCTCGCTGCAGTCTGCAGAAACATTAAATATTGCAACTAAGGCAGTGAAAACTTCTTTGGTTTTCTAGTGTAGTCTCTCTGATCCATGCAGGTTGTGCTTGCCACTTGTCATGGAAATGTCAACTGAGTTGCTAGAGTGGCTGTCTGGGTCTGAATATGCAAAGAGCTGGTTGGTTGAACTGCATTTAATTTTCAGGAAACACTCCTCTTCCTGCATCAGAGCGTGATTTTGATGGATTGGAATTGTCAGCTTGAAGTCTGCAATATAAAAGATTACCAAAAGCAGAAAGATTCCACGCTCAGAAACAGTTCCCTCGTTGGGCACCACACACATCTTTGAGAGAAACAGAGTTTTCATTATTGTTGCCTGGGGTTAAATCAGCTGGGCAATGAAAGCAGGGCTTGTGTCTACAGATGCTGCTGGAAGCCCCTAATGAGAGGGAGATGCCAACAAATACAGAGAGACTCGGAGGGTGAAAGCAGCTGGACTGTGAAGGAATCCTAAATGAATTTCAGAGCTGATTAAGAAAGAATTGGAGATCAGAGAAGGACAGGGTGAGTTGATAGAATTTGTCTAAGACAAGCAGGGATTCAGAGGAGAAGGTTTCATGATGTTTTGGCTTCTTAATATAAACAGCAACTTCATGAAACGAAAGAGATCGGATTTTTCTTGTCAATAGCTTCTATTTTAATCTGTTAGATTTTAAAAAAATAATATACAATCTTTATACAATACTTGTAAAAATGTTAGAAAGGCTTAACTTTTCGATAATTACACTTCCGATAGTTCCCTGCTGGTGACAAACTGTATTATGTCCATTTTGCAGTTGGGGCGAGTAGGGTGATGGTAAGATAACAGTGCACTTGTGTCTTCTGTTTACTCTGTGAAGGTCTCTGCGTTCCTGTGAGACATGAACGATATTGTACTAAATCTGCGGAGCTGGCAGTTGAGGTCTCTTGAGCACCTATCATGTTTTTCAGTGATAAAAGTGATTCCTGTAATGGCAAGAGGGTACCTTGCTTGACAGCCAAGTATGCCGGTAAGCTGGATGGTGATAGACTAAGGTGGGGCAGAAGTTGATTGAGACTCAGTGTTTTAAGCAAATAAATCTAAAATTCTCCAAGTGTAGAGGAAGTCCTATGGTATCTGTGTCTGCTAAAACCCTTTCTAAAGAAGGGCAGGTGTCAGGTCGCTGCTACAGATTGTGTTGTGCTGGTGTACAGTCAGCCCAGGTAAAGGAGGAGAGCGAGACAATACTTAGTCATAAAATGTTTTGCCCGTGATGCTATCAGTCAGAAAACTCATAGTATTGCTAAGATGCAAATGATAGCTTAATTATACGCTCCTACCAGCATAAGATGCTTTTAGATCTTTCCCTCAGACTCATGTACTGTGCTAATTAACAGTAATCCAACTGGCAGATCCCAGAGCAATGCTTCTGCATATTATTTTTTTTTTTCAAGCTTATGCTGGAGCTCTTATGTTCTTTTCTTAAATAATTAATAATCATTACTGCCTGCTGTGCTGTGGGTATGTGCTAGTGATCTCGGATCCCAGCATATTTGCACCGTTCCTGTTCCTGTCAGCAGCCTGGGCTCGCTCTTTGCGGAGCCTTTCATGTTAAGACCTTCATTAGCTGGCGGTGGGGTATGGATTTCAGTGGCAGTGGGCTTTGATGTCATTAAGTACCAAGCTGTTAAAGGAAGTGCCACCTATTTCATTACTGTGACTATTTTCATCCAATTAAGTTAAATACCGAGTAGAAAACAGATGTCTTTCACTGAACAGTGCTTACTACACAAAGCACTATTTTTTTTTGACTCCAGGAATTCTGTAGAATTCTTGGAGGTGCATAGATCTATTAAGAATTCTCTTTATAGAATACATATATTGTATAATCTGTATAGAATATAGCTTTTATATATATATATAATATTTTCTTTCTGGCTCTACCAATGCATATTATAGATATATAGATATATAGATACCACAGCATTACTCTTCTGCCTAATGGGAAATCAAAATGCAGATCAGAGGTGATTAACCTTTGATGGTTTCTGCTGCTTTTTTTAATTATTTTTTTTTAATAATTAATTTCTCTCCCAAGTTGGCTGCGGTTTCTCTCTGCTCCAGCCTGGCTAGGGGAAGGATTCCCTTTATTTTTGAGTGCTTGGGTGACCAAGTGGATATTCATTCTGGTTGGAGGTTCTTGGAAGATGGCATTTTCTGTATTGGCTGAATTAGCTCGAATTCAGCTGTATTGGGTTTTGCAGTGTCTTTTAACTTCCATAACATAGTGCTAACGAGGGGG
>VZRU01017015.1:123468-172737 GCA_013398155.1 Pedionomus torquatus | reverse complement strand
GTTCCGCCGGCCCCGGGCCTCCGCGCCTCCCCTTCGCCGGCTCCCGAGACCCCTCCCCGGCCGCGGCTCCCCGCCTGCCCGGAGCTCCGGGGCGGCCGTGGGCGCTGGCAGGCCCCGGGCTCCGCGGCACAGGTACGGGAGGTGCCTTTTTTCATTTTCTGGCATCATCCCTTACGTCATGTGGCACCCTGTTTGGCGGCGCCGGTCTCCCACCCCAGCAATGGCCGCATTTTTGCGGCAGGTGAAGGCATTCAGGCGTCAAGCCGTCGGGAGGGCAGGTGTCGCGACAGCAGGCGATAGAACAAAACATCTGGACGGACCGGGGTCCGGGCAGCCCCCGCTTATCTCACGTAAAGTGTGCGATGCTGCACGGTGTCCGGCCTTGGCCGGCAGACGCTGGGCACACGCGTGGGAAAAACGCTTCTCAGCCGGTATTTAATAGAGAGGGAGGCAGTTTCTGTATTGGCTAAAAGCTGTGTTCCTACAGCATCTGAAGCAGCACTCCACAACTTTTAATTTAGTGTACAGATGGGCGGTATTTGTTGGCACACAGTAGTTCTGTATCTCTTGGAAAGGTACGTGAGAGAATTAACAGCATCGTTTCCCAAATCAGACTACATTAGCACTCCAGAAAGCAGATGAGAGGTGGTACTAGTTTCTGCTTAGCATCCAGATGTGCTTTGTCAGGGTGCGTTTGACTTTCAGCTTTCTCTTCAAGAAGAGACTGTTCTGCTCTGTTGTATGTCATCTTTTATTTGACCGTTCCTCGTCTTGGCACATTGAACAAATTAAGCTTTGATGCTCTGCGAGATGGGAGCAAGACATTCTGCAGATGTGGTGGTTTAAAAAGAAAAACCAACCACCACACTAAAAAAAAAAAACAAACACCAACCCCAACAGACACTGGAGGCAAGTTAGGTATTCTGAGAGACAAGTTCAGTTTTCTGGTCTGAGGTGGCTCCTCTCTGGTGATAGGCATGTCCAGTGAGTGTTTTACAGACAGAATTTTTGAATACGTTTACGAAATTGAAATTTTATGTTCCGTTTTTGTTGGCTACTGAAGTTGCAAGCTGTCCGCTTTTGCCCTTGGTAATTTTGGAGCTCGTATATGATGTGAAATAGCCTGCTGAAGGACAGATGCTGTGTAAATTGTGAAAAGGGAAGCTACACTATGGACTTTGGGGAGTTATTTTGAAAGTAAGGATATTCAAGGTGTGGGGGCATATTAGAAGCTATGTATTACTAATTTTTTATTATTTTTTTTTTAAATGCAGGCTAATTTTCTTACCAATCTAAAACCTACTGTTTGCCTTGACAAGCAGATTCAGCTGGAAAAATAGTTTCAGGGGCACTCGAGATATTTGAGTTGGTTCACGTTGACATTAGCTAAAAAAATAAAGCATCATCTCTTTTATTACATCTCTGGCATCTTGGTAGAAATTGGCAGCTTCTTCAGTATAACTTGGAATTGTTGGTAAACAATTTGCGTGCTCTCTTAGTTGATGTGGTGCATTGTAACAGTGTGAATCTTCAAGGAAGCAGGTAGGACGGAATGAATGCACGAGTAAAAGCCATCACGAGCAAGTTAACTTGGCTGGGTGAAGTTTTATGTCTTACCCAAAACTCCTTCAAAGCAGTAGCTCTCTTACACTTCATTTTAAGTACTGCAAGGGAAGTTAGGAAAAGTTATATGGGTCATAAAGTGTTTTTTAGGATTCTTTGTGACATCCAAGTGGGAAAGTACTGAAGTCTTCACTGGGAAAATCATCCCATACCCTGATAGGAGTTGTGGTAACAAATACACATTGGGAGTGCTCCGGGTTTGCCTGAACACTTGTTTGTGGTTGTGTGCAGGAGCTCTGTGTGCCACACCGACAGGCCAGGGGTGTGGGGAGAGAGGGGTATTTGCTCACCGTGTGAGTTGAAGTGTCTGTTGTCTTAACAAGAATTGGTTAATACTCTTAGGCTTCACTAGGTACATAACATGATAACGTTAAGTGTGAAGTTCTGAATCCCAGTTCTATAAGAAATCTGTAGCTGTATGGATTTCTGCCCCTTCCCTCCTTCCCCATCTGGGATTGTAGAGTACTGTAACTTTGCAAGAGGGGAGAGAATAACTCTAATTGTTTTGGAAACTTTTCTAAACAAAACCAAAAGCAAACTGAACCCTAAATTTTGTAATTGCGAGCAGTGACTCTGATATATCCATTTCTTGCTAAAAATTCAAAGTCCCCCTGCAGTCACGTCCAGGCAGACAAAGCTGACATCTGAACGTGACTGATGTGGAGAAACTCCTGTAAAAGGTTGATGCTTTGCCTGGGAAACAACTTATGCGAAATAGATTTATATTAGTTTAATAAAAGTTCCTCTCCAGAATGTTTGCCATCTGTAACCAACATAAACATTTATGATTTCTATTAAGTATTTCTGTTGGTAAGTTTGTTGTTGACTACAAAGCGTGGCTCCTGAGCATCTGACCTAGTTTTAAGTGTCAAAAATGCACCCGAGTGCTGTGCATACAGAGAGGCAGTAGGGTTTGGGAGGCTGCTGTTGAATATAGAATCATAGAATGTTTAGGAAGGGACCTTAAAGATCATAGTGTTCTAATCCCCCTACCGTGGGCAGGGACATTTCCCACTAGAGCAGGTTGCTCAAAGCCCCATCCAGCCTGGCCTTAAATACTTCCAGGGATGGGGCAGCCACAACTTCTCTGGGCAGCCTGTTCCAGTGTCTCACTGCCGTCCTAGTAAAGAATTTTTTCCTAATATCCAATCTAAATCTCCCTTCTTCCAGTTTAAAACCATTACCCCTTGTCCTAGTAGACCTGTCCTTGTCCAGGTAGGTTTTTTTTGGTTTTTATTTTTTTTATTTTTATTTCCCAAAAAACAACAGGGTATCTTCGGAAGTACTTCTATATAAGTGAATGCACGACTGTATTTCTTTTTATCACAAGCTGTCATCAGGTTGGATTTCCTGCTGAAATGCAACAAGGACAGTAGCAGCTGTATCAGCTGTACCACACCACTGTGGGCATAGTGCAGAAGCAACGGAACCTCATGTTAATGGTTTTAATAGGAAAACCTGTAATCCTAGTAAATATGCCAAATGTTTCTGTTATGGCGGTTGGTATAAATTTTATAGCTAGAAAGTGGTTGTAATTCAGTTTTCAGATAGCAGTAAAAGTGATCTACTCTCACTGTGTTTGCAAAGATGTTTATAGTTGGGATGGTCACCCCGATCGATTGTGTTCTTTACCAATTTGGTAAAGAATTTTGTTCTTTACTTCTGGAATGGTGTGGTGGGATATTCAGCCCAAAATAAATCTTGATTTGCAATGGGGAAGATGTCAGAAGTCATAGTGTTTAATAGTTTTAATTGAGTCCTCTTTAAAATAGCGCTTAATTCTGTATGTTTTTTTTCATAAACTAACTGAAATCATCGTATCTTGTACAATTCTCTGACTGTATACGTATACAAGTATTTTTTTATCTATTCTTGTGTTCTGTGTTAAATCATATAAGCAGAAACCATATGGAATTCATATTCATAGTGTCTTAAAAAATTTATTTTGAAATAATTGTCTACATCGCAGATATTAGAGGTTATTTTTTGTTTAGTTTGAGAGTTCCCATTCGCTGCTAAAGTAACAGTATCCATTAATTTAATTCTGGTAAAGCTACTGCATGTATAGAAATATGCAAATAGGCCCTGATGCTGTCTGTGTTTTGATGCTGATGTTTGTCAAAATGGAAATTATTGGAATGAAAACATTTTGTCACCTATTCCACGTGCTAAAAAACTCTGGTAGTCTAATGTTCTTAGTGGTTGGTATTCTAATGACATATTAGATACACCTGAAATTATACCTAAATAGCTTTTAAACGCACTAAAACATTTTGACCAACAAGCTTAATTTCATTAAAAAAAAAAACAAACAACCCAAACCACTTTGTTTACCGTTGTTGTTGCTGTTGTATCTCTGAGAATGGATGAGTCTTACAGTTCTTTTTCCCTTTAAAGAGCCATGGCCCATCTGTGAACTTCGTTTGGCATAAGAGAGCAGATAGACCAGAATGAGCAAAACTGCGGAGTGTTAATAGGTGAGAAGAAACCAGAGATCAGAAAAATAACCAAAAAAAATGTTAGTTGGTAATTGGATAAACAAAACGTTCTTCTGACTCTGGGATTTGTTTTCAGACTCAAGGATTGGGGAAGCATGCTGGAACTCAGTGATCTCTGAGGTCCCTTCAAACTCTAAACATTCCATGATTCTACGAATGAATGCTCAAAAAAATGGGAAAGTTAATGTCTTGTTCGTACTCACTGCTGGTGATTTGACGGGATGTTACAGTGCTTATGTACTGTAGGTGTCTGTTTGAATATAGGAAGTGTAATCGTACTTACTGTTTTCAACAGAAAAACCCCAAAACCCCAACAGATTATATATAATAATTATGCTATTTTAAAAACAAACAGCCTCCACAGCCTAAAAATCCTATCTGGAGATAAATTGCCATGAAAACACCCTAGAAATTTCAACTTCTGCCTTATTGGATTTTTTGTGACTAAATCAATTACTGATTGGGGAGCAGAAATGGAGCCAATAGATTTGTACAATCATTGCACTTGCCTCAGGTTATTCTCTTTCCTGCAAGTATGTAGACTAAGAATATATTTGATTTTTTCAGAAAGTCCATGTTCTCTGTGGCACGAGGGTAACTACGTATATGGAAGCAACTTAAGTAATCAGCTCTGTTTATGACCATGACCAAGCTCCGAAACTTTCTGACTCAGTTTATCCTTCTATAAAATTAGTTGAGTACTTCACAAGAATGTTTAATTAAAGTGTAATTGTTTTGCCTCTGAACTCATCCAGGTCCTGATTCAATGCACACTGAAGTTGGTGAGTAGCTTTTAATTAATTTCATTGAGCTCTAAATAAGTAGACGTGTAGGCACCCCCATCTACACTTAAAGGAGACGTGACCTAAATTTTTGCAGCAGAGTTTCAGTAGAGCAGCAGCCTAAATACTGAAAGAGTTTCAGTTGAACTACGGATGGAAGGCTTTTTGTCAAAAGGAGAAGGGGTTGGTGCAACTGCAGGGATCTCTGGAGCCTGTTCCCACACTAATGTAATTTTAATCGACTTCCCTAACCCTCGAGTGTGCTGGAAAACTGCAAATTTCATTGTGTCCCAACAGCTTGGCTCAGTTGGCCAGGGGAGGCAATATCAGACTGCAAAATAAATACAGTAACTGAATGTTTATGCAAAAATGATCAGCCATAACACACTTAAAATATAATTAACTTTAGGAGTTGATGCCAAATTGAGAAAAATGGGAGCATTCACATCTGCTTAGCTGCCTTTTTTCAGGAATGTCTGTAGATGCCAAATTATACTCGTTGGTTTATGTGGAATTCGTGAAAGGTTTTGCTTGACTTCAGAGGTCAGAAACATCAGGGTTTTTTTAAACAGAACTTTTATCACTAAAGATTTGGTCAGCTGCTACAGGGGACTCTGCAAAATAAACCTTTCACGTAAAACTGTTTTCTTAACGTTTCGCTCTCATAATTCTTAGTTGAATAGCTCTTACAAAATATGATTTAAACCTTAAATAAAATTCTATGTGTAATAGTGTGTGTGAGGAAATGTGGTTTTGGCACCTTGTTCTTAATAAATCCATTTAATTGTTCTTTTCTTGGTAGCTGCAATTTTGGACATAACTGCTATAAGCTCCTTCGTTTCATTGAGAAACTAAACATAATGCAGATGTGCTGTACTTGCACTAGCGGTGTGGGTAGTGCAGAAATCTCTCCAAAACTCCAATAATTCTCTTCTTCCTTTTGCCTTAAATTGGTGGTTGTTGTGTACAGTCCTGCTCCTGGAGACTTTCTGAAGTCGTGTGGAATCTTACAGTACCTTTAACTTGTCTTGAGCGTTGTCGATAATGGTCTCTGGGCTAACGCCTGTCATTATTGATATGTATTGGAGTTGGATTAATCAAGACAGGCATTCCTTCATCTGCAAATGCTCCCATTCTCAGGGGAGCAATTGTAGTTTATCCTGTAAATGCACTGAATTTTATGTGTATAGGAGCTCTTGAAGCAATCAGTTTTAAGCATTTCACTTCATTAGCATTGAGTTCTGAATCGAACTTGTCACGCAACTCCTCATGCAGTTTTCCACGCAACTCAACTTGATCACCTTTAACATATGTGTGTTTGTGGGTTTGCCTGTGATTCCTCCAGTTGTTGTATTGTTGAAATTTATCAGATAAAATGTTGAAATTTATCAGATGCGGTGCTGATCTGGGCTTGCTATAGCCCTTAAAAAACCCTCTGCAGTCAGTAGATGATTTCTCTCCAGCCTGTGTGTGTGTTTGTACAGCAGTGCTCAAAGGAGATTTCTGCTGTCAAACCAATGACCTCAGACAGGTCTATTTCACAGTTCAGGGCTAATGTAATTAAGGTAACATTCAAAATTGTGGCTAGAGAGGAAGGAAATTGGATCCCTTTTCCTGAAAAATAGGAAGGCTCTTGAAGGCAAGATTTCCTTCTTTGTAATCCCACTTTACCAAAAACTTTAAAAAGCACAATATCTGTGGCAAAATTGGTGTGTAATTAGGAATTTGTTTTAAACTTGTGAATGTTAAAAGTACCCTCCTAAAATTCACAAGGACTTTTTTTTTCCCATCAGTTCTCTTTGCAGAGTGTTCTTGTTTGGTGACCTGAAGAAGGTAACAAAAATCCTTTTGTTGTGCTTTTTGGTTTTAGTTAAGTCATTCAAAGACAGGAACTGCTGTACTTTTGCACCTGTGATTAGAGCAGTAATTCAGACCGGTTTATGAAACAGTACCAAGGAAAGTTCTCAAGGAGTACTGTTGTGTGAAGGTCCTAAGAGCAGGGGTCTCTTATAGCATCCAATAACATTAACGATGCGAACACATCACTCAGGAGGCCAAGGGTTTTTGTTGTGATTAGTGCAAAAAGGATGATCAAGGAGTGTATTCATATTAGCAAATAGTCATTAATTCTTAGTTTGACGTTCAGCAAGAGTTGTTAATAAAATACCTCTCTAAATGGTTTAAAAAAACTGAACCATGCACTGAGTCAAAACTGAACCTACTTCTCTTAAGTTACCTAAACACCCATGAAGAAAGCAGCAGGGAAGATTTTTATTTTTGTTTTATTCCTTCTCTTAAGAGGCAAGATAAGTAGTGTCATGAGGGCTGTGTTTATCACTATTTTACAGCCACCTTTGTTGATGTATGAGGCCACAACAATATGTCATGTTGTCCAATGGTTAGGCAATTTTGGTAGTCAAGAACTATTAATCTGAGAGTCTACGGTCCTAACGCTGTACTTTGATAGAATATTGCAAAATATTAAAATGCTAAGTAGTCATCATCTTAATAACAGCTCGTGTTTTAATTGCTTAAAGAAAAATCTAGTTAACCATAATCTCTTGACTGTTAAAGATCTGTAGGCATTTTCAGTGTGAAATGCATGTGATCTGGCATTAATGATGTTCAGATGCCTGTATAAATTACAGGGCAGCACAGGTCACATTTTATATTGCAAGCTATCTCTAATATGCTGGGCATCTGTAGGAAGATACTCGGTGGGTGGGTACCGAAGAAACGCCTGTAAATATG
The DNA here is from genome assembly GCA_013398155.1 of Pedionomus torquatus. Classification (NCBI taxonomy): domain Eukaryota; kingdom Metazoa; phylum Chordata; class Aves; order Charadriiformes; family Pedionomidae; genus Pedionomus; species Pedionomus torquatus. Next base: position 165,083 of record VZRU01017015.1, on the reverse strand, counting down.
ATGGTGAAGCCCGTCCAGTGGCCATTACTCACGATCTCTGCTGCTTCTGGTTAAATACAACAATGCGGTGCTTAAGCTGCTGAGAAGTTGGTCACTAGACCACAGGCAGTTTGACTCCAAATATGGTACTTGTCTTTTTGGGGGGCTTTTACTGCATCTTCGTAAACTGGAATTAAATGTTATTGTTACTTTAACTGCTTACAGATACTTACTGGAATTTGGCCTGTTGTGACTTTAGGCTGTTGTACAGTGTTTTAGGATCGGTTAGTGGCGTCACTGGCCTTTTTGTTACAGTTGACTGAAACATCAGATTTTTGAACTGGCCATTTTAATTTCAAAAATCTGAATAGAAATGCGATATTAGTCGAACAATTGGGTTGGAAGCAACCTGAATACTCCAGTGTTTCTGCGTTAGCAGAATTTCAGAATAAATTTCAGAATTAATTCGGGATTACTACTGGTAATTCCGAACGCGTCCTCGTTCCCTGTTCTTTGTTTCCTGTTCCATTTCAAGGCACTTGAGAATTGTGAAGAATTCTGAAGAATTCTGCCGCTGAAGGCAGAGAGAACCTCCTGCACCTTCGGCTTATACACACACTGATCTGCATCACTTTTGACGTTGTGCACTGTTTTGTAGGCTTGTTTTGGGTTCATCATGAAAACTGAACTAATTTCTTGCTTCTACAGTCAATTAATTTTTTTTCAGTGTTAAGGTGTTCGTGTCCCATGTATTACTTTTTAACCTGTTGAGTTTAGTTTCTGGTATATAAATGGCAGTTTTCAGTAAAGGCCAGGGTTAATGCTAATGATCTATAAATCTTTGAAGGACCGTGGGTGCAGCGTTACCACTTCTTACAGAGCGTCTCTGCAAACAGGACTTTGGTCATCAAGCTGATTGACATGGCAAGAAATGAAGTGACCACAATTAATGGTCTCGCTCTTGTGTGGTTGTGTATTGGCCGTGGTTCAGTTTCTGCAGTGATCATAGAGCAGGACGTGCTGCTCTGTCATTGGTGTCAGTAATTAATGGTCCAAAAACGTGATACTTCATAGGTGGAGGTGTTCTGTGGGTACGCGTTTCTACAATGCATGGAGCACGCCTGCCATACAAAATGGGTTAGATTTATTGAAAATAACTTGATTCTTCCAAGCTGTAAAATTTTTACGTACTGGTTTGTGATTTGAAGTTAAAATCCATCTCTGAAAAATAAAAATGTTTTCCTAAGAGCAAGAAAAAGCATCGGAAGGTTGTGCCTATCTGCAGGGAAACCTTCTGTTTCTGAAAGGGAGTATTGATGAAGAGATCTGTAGGAAGCTGTTCCGTATGGTTTGATTTTGATGAGGGACACGTAACACACTTTTTTTACAGCAGCAATTCTTGTGTGGGATACCTGGTAGTTAACATCATTGAGTAGCTATCATTAGCGCCCGATTTCCTCTCAGGAAGATTTGTAGCTTCGTTATAAGTAGGGGAAGAGGTGCAGAAGCTTCTGTGAGCGCTGCTGATGGTGAGGACAAGAGCAGCACTGGGCAGTCCAGCTGTTGGAGATCATCTTGAGTAAAGTATTGCAATATTCTTTCACAAGAGTTTCTTTGAGTGGGATAGTATTTGTGTATAAACTGCTGTAGCTGAGTTTTGTCACCTTCTAACGAATTTTTTGACAAATTAATCTTCGAAGTGTGAATGCCTTTGTGAAATGAAAGTCGTTTTTTTTAAGGTTTTGTTGCTGTTACGACGTTAAATTTCTGAGGCTTCAAGTTGACTGACATGAATTACCCAAAAACCCATGCTGCCTCTTTTAACTGTATGAGACATGATAGATCTCTTCCCTTTGAGAGGCTGCTGCTGAAAAAAAAATAGTATCTGGTTTGTGTGTGCCTGAAGGTCAGGAAGAAAGCATTAATTTCATAAAAAATGGTGATTATAGTGGTAGGATTTATTTTATTTTATTTTTCGCAGTTAGCTTGATGCAAGTACTGGTTTAGTATATTGGGAAGTGGTTTTGAATGTGTTTTGTTACTACTTTTGAAGTCCTTTTTTGACGTTCTGAAAGGTGATACAGTACTGGGAAAAAACCCACCTGCTTGTTTTTATAGACTGTTTGTTGGGGTTTTTTTCCGTATTTAAATGGCAGTGTTTTGGACTGTTTCCTGTCCTCCTTCAAGAAGGACGACTGTACTGTGTGATTAAAAATTTAAATCTAACATTCAAGAGATGTAAACCTGCTCCTGGAGTTCCAGCTGTAAATTGACCAAAATCTGACAGTGGGGTTCAGATTCTAAAATCAGCTAAAAGATAATTCTGAACATAGAAACGAAGTCAAAACCCCTCATATTAAATATTTCAGCTCTCCCTGTTCACCTATAAATAGGTAGCTGTTATGAATTCTTCATTGTCGTATCCCTCTAGAGATGGGAATTCATCCAGTCTCCGGCTGCCTGCGACTGAAGGTCGCGAGTCAGACTGAATTAGAGGAAAATTTGTAGCAGGGTTTTGACTTCAGGTTTCAGGCTCCAGCTTGGAAGGTTTTTAGGGCTTTAGCTGTTCTCTGTGAAATGTCATCTGAAAATTAACAAGGCTTAAAGGTGCAGCGTCTCCTCGCGCTGACAAGCTTCCCAGTGTGACCGTGTTTTAACCACTGAAGTACTCCGTAGTGGAGCTGTGGCAGCTAATAGCTTAACCTTGGATAATGATGTCGTGGAGCTAAAGGGACCTCTTCACGCTGGCTGTTAACTCAATTTGTGTAGCGCAAAGGAAACCTGCAGCGGTTGGTTTTATTCACCGTAACTCCTTATCTGAGCTTTTATAATCCTCCCCCCTTAATTGAGCTTTTCAGCTCCCTTGAACAGAACCGGACACATTCAAGAAGAAAAACATTGTAGGTGAATAACTCCTGTTGAACTTCTTTTGGTTATAACTGGAAATGATACAAGATATTAAAGAGGTAGTCAACTATGGCTTACATTTTCAAGTGCTTGTCAGATGGTTGTTGTAAGTACCTTAAATTATTAAGATCGAATATGTAAAATATTACATTTACTGACAGTTTACTGCCTTGTTTTTCCCTTCTTAATTTAGGCTGTGCAGATTCCTCCGTTTCACTTTGTTTTTTCCCATACCAGTAAAACGTGGATGTTAGGAACTGCAGCATTGCAGAGGACTACAGTGTTGGGGGAAGTTTGTAATTTGAAGGAACAAAGGCTGATGTTGCTTTCTCACTGTGTTAACCAGGGATGTCTTGAAAATGAAATGGGATACTTAAATAGTTTGCCATATGCAAAATTTACGAACATCAGGTTTTTAGTGGGTTTGGTTTTTTTAATTCCTGTTGGGATGTGAATTTTTTTTGTGTGGTGGTTTGTGGGGTTTTGTTGTTTTTTTTTTTTAACGGGATTATGGGAGGGGACTCAGATTAATTTAGAAGTTCCTTATTATGAACCTATCCGTGGCATTGTCCAGCAGAGAAGCCCTTCCAGGTTTTGAATTGGTAAGAGCATAGGCGGAAGGGAGGGAGGGAAATACTGGAATTCTCAGTTGCTGTGTGTTGGAATCCTTCTCCTGAAAGCATTCCATCAAAACAGGTCTTGCCCGTGAGCTTGACTTTACTTCTGCTCGCTCCTTTCCATCTGCTCATAAAACAGAGTAGTTAGGAGAAATCTGTACTCGAATTCAGTTTGTGTTTTTTTATAAAGTGAGAACACAGTAGCTGATGGTCTGAATCTAGTTAAGAAAAAAAAAACCAAGGGGGGAGCTAACTGCAAAGACAGGGTTTCTTCGTTGTGACTTGTGCTGTTGTGCCCAGGGTCACTAATTGAAGAGAAAGTTGGTATGGTTTCTTAGTTTCTTAGTACATTTTTGGGAAGGATTATATTGTATTTTCAACACAAACTTCTCAGGACAAGTGTAGAGAGGAGGGAAGTATCTCTTCATGCTAGTGGAAAAGTTTAAAAATAGTTAATCCCTGTTGATAACACACTTGTAAAGTAGCCCAGCTGTTTTTCAATGTAGACATACCCACATCTACTCTTTCCAAACTCATGCCTGGTTTCTTCTAATCTCTGACTTCACTGCCTTGCTAGAAAGTGTAACTTCAACCTGGGGTGTTTTGCACGATACTTAGGCTTTCTCTTGCTGAGGGAACAGGACCCCAGCCCAAGAGGTGGGTTTGGGCAAATGGAGATCAGAATGGGGGTGTGCCGGGCTCTGGCTGGTCCCCATGCTGGGCGTTGGGAAGCAGAAACTATTCCTGAAATCCTCACCCAACCCTGCTGCAGGCACCTCGGGGGATGAAGTGACGAAGAATAGAACAGCTCTTCCATTCCTCTACTGAGCAACCTCCTTTGCTGTTTGGGAGAAGCAGGGAATGTTCTCAAACTCAAAATTTTTTGCTGGATGGGCTGGTAATTTTGGTTGTAATATATAGATTTTTCTAATTTATTATTCTATCTTGTGGATCATATTGAAAATAAATGAGAACTAAATTTCATTCCCTATGCCTGGCAAACACAGGAAAATTGGGTGACCCAGTTATGTCCAGTTGCAGTGTGTTGGATGGAGCAGGACAAACTTGTAGGATTTAGTCTTTTAGTACACTTTAGTGAATAATATAGTAATTTCAGAATAAAACTACAGCACGGGTTAGTCATTGTTGTGAGAAAGGAATTGAATAATGGCATTGGAGAGCAGAAGCAGCTTGGCTGCAATATAGATAAGGTATTGGCAGCCCCAACTTCCCTGTTGGCTTCACACATTTGCCTCGCCCGTACCTGGAGAGACCAGTTCCAGACTTGATGGAACAGCATGTTCTGTAGGGCTTCATCAGCCCTTGGCATCTCTTCCTTTAGTGCTTGTAATCTCGGGGTAAGATGGCCAGAAGTGCAGCTGTGACCCCGGTATTCCCTTGCTTAGACCAGTGAGTATTGGTGAACTTGTAACTGGATTTATGAATAGCTCTGGCTGCTTGTTCTTTTGAATAAAGAGCTTTCCAGTTGAGTTTTGTGAGTGTTGTGGGGATTCCTTCAGTCCCAGTACATGGCGGTTCTTGTTTTTTCTGTCTCCCTGCCTGGCTTTTTTGGGCTGAAAATACAGATTGAAATGTTACCTTCCAGGGAATGGTTCTCATATACAATGTAATGCATCTGGTAAGAATAGGTAAATAAATTGACTCTATTTTTTAACTATAAGCACTGCTGTTGACAGAAGTTTGCTTATGATGTATGGGATGTGCAAAATTTTCATCTTAATCTTTGCCGATCAGCTGACTCGTAACTGCCAGCATCCTGCGCGTGGCATGTAGCACCCTCGTGCTGATCAGGTTCCTTGTTCTGTTGTAATTCACTGACACGTACTTTTAACTGAAATGAAACGTGGTTTTATATGCCTTACATTTTAGCTTACCCTCATTTAACCTCACAGTGTTTGGGGAAGCAGTACAGTCTCTTAAGTGGTAGGAACTAAAGCTAAGACTTCGAAGACCTTTTTCTGTTTCCCAGGTGGACATCTCTGAACTTCACTGCTTTTACATTTTTTCTGTATATTAAAAAATAATCTTTGCAGCAATCTCTCACCCAAGTGTAAACCATTGTAAGGATAAAGATGGATTGAGACTAGAGTCTTTGTGCTTAGAATAGTTTTCATGCAGCTTCCATGTTAAAGGACCTTGCGCGGTTTTGTCTGCTCTTAAATCCTGGCTGGGAATGTAAACCCATTGGGGCAAGAAGTGTTTTGATTGTAACTGAGCGTAGGCAAATTACACTATGTTCTGACCTCATGGGAATAGAAGGTGGACGTAGGTGAGCAAAGAAAGAGAATTCAGAGCTGGTAGCTGTGGCTGAGGCAGAGTTACCTGGCCTGAAAAATGTTTCATGATAGAATCATAAAATTGTCTAGGTTGGATGGGACCTTTATGATCATCCAGTCCAACCACCCACCTAACTCTGAATAAAAAACAAAACAAGACAAAGCAGAACATCACTAAATCACCTCAGCGAGCACTATGTCAACCCATCTTTTGAATCCCTCCGGGGATGGTGCCTCAACAGATTGCCTGAGCAGGCCATTGCAAGGCTTAATAACCCTTTCAGTGGAAAAATTGTTCCTAATATCCAATCTGAACCTCCCCTGGTGCAACTTGAGGCTGTTTGCTCTTGTCCCATCGCCTGTTCCTTAGAGGAGACTGACCCCCCTCTGTCTACGCCCTCCTTTCAGGGAGTTGCAGAGAGCAAGAAGGTCTCTCCTCAGCCTCCTTTTCTCCAGGCTGAACACCCCCAGCTCCATCAGCCTCTCCTCATAAGGCTTATTCTTCACAATGATGGCTTGTTGTGTAGCGCACAGGTCTGTCAGGGCTCTTGGGACTGGGAGCAGAACTTGTGCTTGCAGTGATTCAGCTGTTCCTCAGCTGTCCTGCTAAACTCTTTCTTGTATTTTGCACTTCTTCCCTCCCATCCCCAAAATACACAGTTGCAAAGTATTTTTAGAGCTTACTTCTTAGGGTTCATTAGAGCTGAATATGGAAATGTTGGTGTGCAGTTGAAAAAGCTTGAAGTGTGAGCTGCTGTTGGAATGAGTTGGTAGGAGAACCTTTTTGTGAGGTTGGACTGGACCCAGGTCTTTTAAGTCTTACTTTGTTCTCGCTCTTGTAAGAAAAAGTAATGAAACCTGATTAATTTTTCTTATTTATTTACTCCAGTCATTTTTGGATCCTTCAGCAGCGAAAGCACTTGTTATTCAGAAGCTTTATGGTTTAGCAGAGCAGTTCTCAGGTTCTGGTGTGCAAGCTCGATGTTGTATTGGACTTGTGCTTGAAAGGGAACCTGTATACAGTATAAGCCTTCTGGCTGGTCATGGAAAAGGGCTGTGTGGACGCTCTTTCGATTCTCAGTTGAATTCTTCTGAATTTACAGGGTTAGTAAATGTTTGATCTTTCAGTTTTATTTTGTGTTACGTGTAACAAATGTGTAGATGACTATTATTTGCAATTTGGAGGGTGCGTGAGGAATTTTAAGGGTCATGATGACTATGTTGTTGCTGTCAGTAGGACAGAAGCTTGTCTCAGAAATGGTTGCCTCCCATGCTCTAACCTTTTCCTTGAGGAAGGCGTTCACACAGTTGCGTGGTGAGTATTTGTGCAGCGGTGGTGATGGTGGGGTGTCTTTGAACTCCATAGAAATGAGAACAGCAATTAGTTACCGCAAATGGTCCTGTTGTCAGTGCTGTAGATAATCTTTCCTGGGACTGCATTGCATATTTAGAGGGCAAGAGCAGTGGGAACTAATTAGTGAGGTAGGGCTTAAATAATCCTTTCAGAGCAGGCAATTTCTCTCCTCTGGAGAGGTGAAATGATTCTTTTAAGCCATTGATAAAGCTCTGCTGCTTCCAGCATTTGTTAGTAAGAGGCACTGTAGAGAACCTTTGGGTGAAGGTAGCAGGTATTTTGAATTCAGCATTTCTGTGATGAACCTGGGTACAGAAGACTTCAGGAGCTCGAGCTACTCCTGTCTGGTTTCCATGTGGGTAACCACATCTGCATGTGGTGGTGAACAGCTGTGGAAGGAATTGAATTAGTCTAGATCTGCCTTTGCTTGTTAACAACAACAATAAAAAGTATGTTTGGTAAATTTAAACTGGACATTATTAACAAATGGTGCGAGTGTGTGTTATCTTCCCCAGCCAGAAACTTGTAATTGAGTACAATAACTTATGCTATTAATTGTATGATTCTACCTGTGATGCTGTCCTGAGTAGCAGGCACCTGGTGTTTCGTTGCACCTTAGAGGGCTCGAATTGTCACTTCCTTTGTGAGATGAAGCTGCTTGGCTTAGAGCCTAATGTGATGGTTAGGATGAGTTGTATATTCTTACTGTGCTCCAATACCAAGTGTCAGTTGTGAAATATGTCACAAGTCTTTAAAAAAACAAGTCTGTGTTAGCTGACTGAACAGTGAGCTTCGTCTGAAAATTCCACACCGAGGGTTTTCCAGCCCAGCTTTCAAGTGCTGTTTCTGTCAGTTGCTGTATTCAGATAACACATGCGTAGTTGAAAACAATAATTTTGGTCAAAATCAGCATGCTTTACATTTTCTTTCTAGTTTCCCTCAAATCTTTGGTAAGCTTACGGCTATTTTAGGTTTTTTACTAGAAGTAATTATATGTCACGACATTTATTGTTTTTTCCAGGGAGCTGGGTTTTATGCTGAAAGCTTCTTAAAGAATGCAAAGCCTGAATGCATTCCATTCTCAAGTGATTGGGAATGGCATTGGTATGGCCAGGGTGTAAATCTTGCAGATGAAGAATGGCTTGACCTTTAAAAAACTTATTATTTAAAAATAAAAAGGGCCTACAAACTCCAGATAAGCCTATACTTTTAGGAGTTCTGGCTAGGCTGTGTTCTAAAGCAGACTGCGATTCAGAGTACGTTGAATGAAGGGTCTTTCTGGTTTTCAGCTTTGTGTCTTTCTGTAATGCTTTATTCATTTGTTTTCACAGGGCAGTTTCCTCGTACATTTTTTCCAGCTACGATCATTAATCAGGACAGAACACGGGGGTTATCTGATCTTCTGTGGTTTTTAGAAGCAGGTACGTTGGCAGGGAAACCTCTGGTCTTTTATTGCTTGGGAATGGAGGGGGGACAATGACGATAACTTCATTTATGTGCCAGAAAGAATTGCAGGGTTAAAGAAATTCTGCTTAAGCAACGTTTTATTATGTGTAGCATATTAATGTAGCTTTCTTGGGAAAGCAAAGTTGATAAGTACTCTGATAAGATTTTCATAATAAAGATGGATTATGCCGTGTAGCTTTCTAAGTGATTTTGCAAACTTACTGATGTAATATGTGCTGGGTCCTGTTGGCATCCTAAACAGTGGCTTGTAAAAGCTTCATGTAACAGAAGAAGAGATGTATTAAAGTTTTTTCATGCTGGGGTCTCAGGACTGTCTTAAGACTTTCATCGTCTTACTTTGAAAAAGCTGCGGTGACTGAGGCTGCCCCCCAAGATAATTGTGCAGTGTGAAGAGCAATGTGCATTCTTAATTGGCTCTGTTTGTACACATATTTTGCAGGCTTTTGAGCCAAATTGCATGATTTTTTTTCCCCTGTGTTGCTTACTAACTTGGTGAAGCATTTGCTGAATGGGCAGGCATTCGTATTTTTATCCTTCCTCTGAAATAGGTAGCCTTGTGATAAATCCATCTTGGCTGAAGTTTATTTTAGAAGAACCAGGTTTAGACAGGAATTTCCGTCACCCTTTTTTCAAGTTTGAAAAATTAATAAACGACTAGAAGACTATTATAATGGAAAATGGTGAATAATGACATGTACAGCCTATAGATCTCTTGTCGTATCTGATGTGTAGAGGAATGCTGAAATGTGGTCTCCCTAGTTGGAATGGGGGCAGCTGTGGCATCTTGTTGGTGCTTGTCTGTGGTGCCACCTATTGATAGATATCCCATGGAATTAATTCAATTTTTAAATAATAGGTGTGTTACCACATTTCAGTTTTTTGCTGTTGTGCTTTCTCTTCTCTAAATTGTTTTCTTTGGCTACTTGTACACCACCTTCCCTCTTTAGTTAAAAGTATTAAATTAAAAAAAGGGGGGGGGAGAAAAAAGTATGTATTAATATAATATTAAGAACCAGTCACAACTTGGTATCTTGATAAACATTTGTGTTACTAAGTTATGCATACACGGAGATTAATCTCTTGTTCACTGTCTTATTTTGTTCCTTGTCTCACTGTTGATATCACTTGTCAGCACTCGGTAAATTGCACTCTGGAGTACATGCTTAGTGACATAATCCAATCTTCTTATTTGAGTTGACACCACGCATAAATACGGGATCATTTTATTCCCTTGTCAAAAAGCGGTTTGCTGATGGTAGCCAAAAGCCACCATCACTTTGCACGCTTACAGGCTGCAGGTTTCCAAGCAGAACCATCTCTAGAAAATCAGCATAATGCAAAGCTTCCCACTGGAAACTTAAGCAAGTAGAACTGGTGATGGAGCCTTCTCCACTTTCTACTACTCTTATCTTTGTGCTGAGCAATGTGGGTGGTAAAGCCTGTCCCAGCAGCTGCTACTGAAGTTTGCATTGCTTCTGACTCACACAGGAGGGACTATGTGTAATTTTAAGCTGTTTCCACACCCAGATTACTTTCCCTTAAAAGTACTAATGAAAATAAAGAGAAGGGAGAGTTTGGTAATGACTACGGGAAAACATTACATAGAAAACAATGTTTGAACTGCTGTGGTACAGGCTTCACTAAGCATGACGTGTGTGTGGTGCATTCCCTTGGTTACTAAGGCTCAGGAAAGCAGATGTATAGCTTAGTGTAGGACCAGACCCAGTTCTGTGAGTGAAAACTAATTGGAGAACTGTTCTAGAGCCGCTTCTCTGAGCTGTGCATGGTGGAGGAGTGGCTGGTCTACACCTCCATGCACAGGTTTGCATCTTTAAGGATTTCTCTGCTGTAGCATCTGATTCCTTACTCTGCCGGGCTATTAAGTTCTCTGCCCAGTGGTGAAAATAGGTAGTTTGGAAATTAAACTTCTTATACCTCATTAGCTATATTTTAGTTTGTCTTTTTCTGATCTGTCTTCAGGAAATCCAGGAGCTGGCAGGAGGGGAATGAACCGTGAGGGCGTCCCCGGAAAGAGTCCGGAGGAGATGTATATTCAGCAGAAAGTGAGAGTCCTGCTCATGCTGAGGAAGATGGGATCAAATGTAAGATGTGCCATCATTGCCTGTATTTTGTGGCTTTCCACACAGTGTTGTGGTAACTGGGATAGCGTGTACTGGGATGGGCAGGTGATGGTCTGGTTTTATCACTGAATTGTTTATAGCCATCATTGATTTAACCGTCATCTGCAGTTAAACACAATTGATTTTTTGCTTAAATATTATGAGGCTTGTGATGCCTGAAACTAAATCCGAGCATCTGATCATTTCTCTACATGCAGTAAAGTTTTAATTATTGAAAAAACAGCAAAGTAAAGAAACTTGTTTAAGGCAACTGAATCTCTCCCTGAGTGCATGATGCTCCATTTTGCTGCTGTGTCCTTGCTGATGGTATCATTTGCACAAATAACAGTAAGATTAGACTGCTGCAGGCTAGGATAGAGGCAACTGTGACATTTCTTATTGGGAAGTGGGAGATAATGTCTTCAGTCTTCCTTCATTTTCCCTTTTGCTGTCTCTTTGTATGTTTCCAGCTGACTGCTAGTGAAGAAGAGTTCTTGCGCACGTACGCAGGGGTAGTGAATAGCCAACTTAGCCAGCTTCCTCAACACTCAATTGATCAGGGTAAGTACTGGGTTTGTGTGCCTCGTGGTGATTTGATCAATGACAACAGGCTCAGAAAATACCAAATTTAGGTTCCTGTAATACTGTGCCCCCTCTTGCAATCTGGGATCTGCAAGTCATTGCCTGCTGTCTGTATCTTTGGAAGAAAACTAGAGTGGACTGTTCAGCAGGCAGTTTTATTTTAACAGGTAAAGTCCAGTCTTGGCTATTCCTAAGATTTATTAGGATGAAGAACACTGTTAAACATCTTATTATCCCTGGTAATTCAAAACGCTGTTGGCCAAAGTCTCTTGAACTAAATGTACATATATTGCTTCCTTCTCTATGTAATACATAAAATGTAAATAAATAATAACCTGATTATCTCTTTTTGATGTAGGTGAAGTTAAGTTCAGGTATGCTCTAGATCTGAGCGTGTGACTGTATTCAGTGTAGATCATCTGCATGAGAAGACGTTCATCTAAATTTTTGATTTTGTTCTTAAACTGTGCTTAAACAGCTGTGCTTACAAAGGAACAAGACTAGGGGTGGCAAGCCTTCTCTTCACACACTTCTAACTTGGAGTTTTATAACAAAATAAGATGTAAAGTAGATACAGATTTCTAAAGTATGAAAGGATTTGTTATGTATATGATAATTTAGTTACTGTGACTCTGGTTGCTTGATAACACTTTTCTCACAGAGTAAAATGGAATCATCTAGTGACATCTCTTGTTTTTCACATTTCCATGGATGAGGAAGTGCAATGTTAAGCAGAGCAAGCAATAGGAGGAATTTGTTTCACGTTGTATTTCTTTTAATTTGCATAGCATAATTAATTCCTTGACGGGGCAGTAGATGTGAAATTAGTTTACAAATCTGCTTTGGTTTGTTTAGATTCTCATTAAGGGTATGAAGTATGTGCTGCTTTTGTAAGTACTTTTCAGAAATCTTGGTGATCTGTGTGGCACTGCTCTGGATCTCCTGATCTCTTCTGAACCTGGATGTTTCTGAATCTTTGTTTCCTCCCCTCCACAGGCCTCGTGCCAGATCACATCCATACCATAGGATTTGGTATTGAAGGAGTATTGTCAGACGCGTATGCCAGAAAACTGAGCTGAGCAGAAATTTAATATACATCTAAGACACTTACAAAACCATTAGAAACACAACCTGCACAAACTTGCTCGTTAGTTTTAAGCCTGTGTGTTCATTCCTTGCATAGCTCGGGGTCTGAGGGAGATAAATGTACTTGTGTATTTTGGCTCAGAATTCTCAAGCTTTTCTGCCAGTCTAAAATGAAAATTTGCTGGTTTCTTGTAAAAAATGGAGGTAGACATATTCACTGAAGAAAGACTGTCTCAACTAGCATTTGTTAGCATTATCTCTAAAATAGCTGCATTTCTCACAGTGAAAATATATGCTGAATTACCTGTGCTTTGGCAAAGAAGAGATAAAACCGGAGGACCAGCCAGGGGATGCAGGCACTGTACAGCTGGGCTTCTGCACAGCTTGATCTAACTTTGTCTAAACTGCCTGGTTTTGTTATTTGTAAAATACTTTTTTTTTTTTCTCACTTTGGAGATTCAAGAATTTGAATTTTGACGTAAGGTTTAAATGTAATCAAAAGAGTGCACCAGTTACTTCCTCTGTTTCTAGACTCACTAATCATGCAATACAGGACATGTAGGAGCTTCATACATGGTTCCAAAAATTGGTTTTGTCTCCTATTTGTGCAGACACTAACCGATCTTTTTCTGTCATCGTTTTCTTAAAGTTCTTGATGATTCTAAAAACTTTAGCCATGGGGAAGTGAAGTCCTCTCTGGTGCTTGTTTTGATCTAATCTGGGCCACAGCTGTCTTTACTGGAGGATTTGACCCCACAATCTACCTTCAGTCTTCCCAGATCATCATTAAACTGGTGGTCTGACCAATCTTAATGATTTATCTTGGTAGAAGGGAAAAAGAGCCAAGAAAGAAAAATGCTCAATATTTAGAGTTGTGGGGAAGGATGTTGCTTCTTTTCTTATTCGGATATTAACTCCAAATTACGTAGTGAACAGCGTGAAGAACAAATGAAAATGAGGAAACCCAGCAGAATCCTTCTTCCTTTGGAGAAAAATGAAGCTGCAGTTTGCTGTTGCTATTGCTCAGGTCTTGGGTTTCCTTAGAAATCTCTCCAGATCTCTAACAGTCAGTTATGGTGGTGTTGCTCTTAGGCTGGCACAGCAGCAACTGTTGTTGTCTGGCTGTACCTTTTGTCTCCTGGTGTTTGAAATGGGAAGGGTTGATAATGAAATGGTTGGAAATAGAGAACACAAATTGCAGAGGTACCCGATTTGTCATCTTGAGGGAGGTTCCGTCTCCACTAGATGGCATTACCTTGCGCTGAAAAACCCCTTCCCAAGTCCACACACTGAGGTACTTGAATGTTTTGTGTCCTTCAAGATTGCTTAAAGGAATTTTCTTCCCTGCTTTTCTGCTGTTGTCATTTAATCTCCTCTGAAGGACTTCTTTTTTCTTTTTTTTTCTTCCTTCATGCAGCTTGCCTTACAGAAGAACTAAAACTTCTCTTATTTAAGGAGTAACTTACAAAGAGTTATGGATTTCACAATCTTTTATTCCAATAGTAGGACAGATTGCTCTCAGCCTGACTTGTCCCAGACCTATCTTTAGAGTCATTTTGCTCCAGCAGGCACACAAAAGACAGAAAGCTGATTTCATACCCCTATTTCGTTCCAAAAAAGGGAATGACATTCTTGGCCTTAGCACTCTAAAAGCTTTGTTACAGACCTGCAGATTTTTGCCTGTCACTTAAAAATGCTATAGTCTGGCTCCAGAATTACAAGAAGGTTGTTTTCTTTCTTTCTTTCTTTTTTTTTTTTTCTTTCCCTCAAGGAGAGCTGAGAGGATGAATGATCTGGAATATAAGTGTATCGCAGCCTCTAGTACAATTTTTCTGCTTTTTCTTTGTGGTGCATCCTTGAAATACTGCCTTAGCATGGCTGACTGGTGGCCTCCTAGCAATTACTTGGGGTAGGACTGCTGAGCTTATCGCTGCACGGTGCTCCCTGCTATGGCTTCTGATAAAGATCTGTCAGGTTCTATTTGTTTGACCACAGGGAGTCACTGCAACCTACATGTCCAATGGGTATTTGCACCAATGTGACTGTGCATTTAAAAAAGTTTACGCTTGTCCCCTGATGAATTCAGGTGCTTGTGCCATAAAGCTTCATTGAGTCACCATTAATAACCACCTTGTTGGCATTTAAGGTTCCTCCAAGGTACTCTGCATACAGTCTTTGGGTTCAGCAATAGAAGTTAATTGCTAATTTTGATAGAAGCAACTTGGAATACCTCAGTCATTTTTAAGCAAGCCTGAAGTCTAAGACTCCCCTTCAGCTTGTGCTTATTTTTATAAGAAAAGGAGAAATAAAACTTTTTATCTTTTTGTTTCCCATCTTGCTTTCAAAAGGAATGTATCAGTTCAGGCATACAGAATCACTGGGAGTTCGGGTTGTTTACAGCTCTCCATTTGCATTTGAAATGTACAGTTAGAACACCTTGGCTCTTGAAAGCACCGTCATTGTATGCTGTTGAAGTCAGTCTTATTTTCTTGATGGGAAGCTCAAAGTTGATCTGATTGCCTTACTGAATATCTCAGTATAAATCAGGTAGCAGTGATGTGTGCCCAGGGCTCTCTGAAGTGCTGGAGCAGGTAACAGACATTAGTGCAGATCTCTCTAAATTCCTTATGTTCATATCCACAGCATGTACTAGAAGGGATCTTGAATGACCAGAACGTGGACTCCAGTTTTCAAATAGTCTATTTTTATTATTCTTTTGAATTCCACCTCTTTCTTTTAGTGTATTCCAGCGTCTTAGTCCCACAGAGTGTTGACTTGGATGTGCTTCTCTGCAGATGCTATTTCACGAGCTGCAGTCCACCAAAAGCGAGGCGCACACAGAGGCAGTGCAGATGTCTGGATTCTGTTTGTAGTCTGATTATTTTAGCTATTTTTATTAATGCTTTGGCCTGTTCACCCATCCTATTCTTCAGCTGGAGCAACACTGCTGTCCAGATCCATGACAGTTATGAGGCTTATCTGATGTATAACAAATATTTTATTACCCGTTGAACTGCTATAACAGAGGGGGTGAGATCTTGGTAACCCAGGAAAGCCTGAACAACAGTTAGAAAACTCCAGGCTGAAGTATTTAATACTCAAATTTAGTATTAATTAAGAGACTAATCATGAATGTCACTCTCACACTTTTTTTAATAACCATTTTATTTTTGGATCATTGTTGTAATGTTGTTAACACCTATATGGAAGTGCTAAATTCAGGGCATTTCTCTTTACTCAAGGAGGTTTTTAGCTGACGGTGGTGGGTTGTTTGTTGTTTTGTTTTTATTGCTCCGAGAATAACTGAGGAACCCAAAGGCATCTCTGTTCAGCCAGTGTCTATGCCAGAGGGTGGATCTAATCATGAGCTGTTTTTAGGAATTAACATATTAGTTGTCTTCCCTGCATTGCAGCAAGAACTAACGCAGCTTGGACTCATTAGGTTTCTTGAGCTTGAAATGACGAAATTAAGGCTTTCTCACATGTTTTTAATACGTACAGAATACCTCCCAGGAAGTTAGATGCACAGAAGCATCTTCTGCATAAAACCCCATGTTTCCTGTTTGCCAGTTATTTACATTTCTAAATGGTAGGCTGGCGCTTGGCTTTCTTGAGTCGGTTCTCTGGCAAATCTGTAAATGGAAGCTGCGCAGCGAGTAAGCGTGGTATGTGAATTATTCTGAGACCTTGGTGATTACAGCCCTGGTTCCTATAGCAACAGGAGTGTCGTGCGGTGCTGGTTCTTGAGGAAAGCTGGTCCCTCGGGAAGGGCAGCGCTGAGATGCAGGCGCGTGCCTGTGCTAGGTTAGAGGCATTCTCTGGGTGGCAGGGTGTTAAAAATGAAGGCAGGCTGCTTATGGAGTTTAGGAGGGGGACTGTACTCGTGACATAGCAGATAGCAGCGGAGAAGTGGAGATGCAGCTCTTCTTGGGGTAGTTTTATTCTTTTGAACACAATGCTTGTTTTAATGCGCTCCTCCTCTCAGCAGCGCTTGAGGTATTTTTAGAATGCCAGACTAGGGTACTAAGACTGGAAATTTCAGGGAAAAAGTAGCATTTAGAAGATAGAATAGAATAGTTTGCTGGGAGGTGATTGAAGAAAAGCATGCATACAAAAATCCTGTGGGAAGTTAAAGATATGATTTTTATTATTTTTTTTATTTGGCAGCCTTCAGACATTCATGATAGATTTAACCTTCTGATCTCTAAAGGCTTCTTGGGTTTAATTCATTTTGCAGGTGACAACAAACAAATCAGGTGTATGTATCTATTCATCATTCACAGGACCCTGGGAAATAACGGCCATTAGATACTCCAGGTAGCATCTTCCTTTATGTTAAGGTTTTAATCCAGCTTGTATCCTACTGCCTTGATGTCACCGCTGCTGATGACGTGCTGTGGAAAGCATTAGCTTCAGTCATCGTGGTGGCATTTTCTGGAATTTAGGAGAGGAGCAGTTGCCTGTGCTGAGCTCAGTGGCTCTCCACAGTACTGCTGTGCTGCAAAGTAGTCTGCCCTTCAGATCATCTTGATTTCCTGAGACTGACATCCAAGTGGTGTGAAAGAACTACTAAATTCTGCAATCCAGACAAGTGCAATTAGAACATAATTGCAGCAGGATTTTTTGGAAAGGGAGTGGGGTGAGACTGTCACTATTGCTTATGGAGACAGGGCATAGACCCTACAGGTTAATTATTGTTAATTCCTAGGAAAGATGAGGGTGGGAAAGCGCAAGGCAGAAGAAATGGGAGAGGTATTTGCATGTCTGACAGTCTGTGGCAACTAATGCTTTGCTTATGAAAGAAGATGAGGAATATTTTGCTGGGTATATGTAAGTCTGTTTTGGTGTAGAAATGTGCACTCAGAAAAGGGAAGGCTGTGGAGAGAGAAGTTGCATGTATAGAATGTAGAAGGTATAAGTGTGCCTTTTTTATTGTTCTGTACATTAATTACTGGAAGTGCAGAGCTGAGGGAAGGATGTGCTAAAAGTAAACATGATTCACCGTCCTATTGTCTTAGTTTTAGGTTTTTGGCAACGAGCAGCTTAACTTTATAACCTGTGCTCTGCTTGCTAATTTTTTTTTCACTTGATTAGAGAGAAAACATCCGTTGTGGGAGCCAAGTGAGACTGCAGCAGAAGCTCTATTCACTAGTACTTTAATCCCTGCTTTTCTTTCACTGCATAGAAACCCCTGCTTTATTCTCTGGAAATGTTTGTATTTGTACAAGAGCACAGGCAACTGTAGAATTGCTTAATGAGCAGACTTGTTAGATTGGTTTCATTTAGCTCTGGATAGCTTGGGTTGTAGGAGGGGACTTGAACAAAACCTGCTTTTGTGTTGAAAAATGTGGATAACCTTTTTCTGGACAAACGTCACCCAGGTTGCGTTTTTTGCTACAGGATATCTTCACAAATATTCATGTTGAACGAGTGGCCTCAGGAAGGTTGAAAGCCCTGGTGAGAGTATCACCATATATCATAAAGGTCTTTCCAACTCTAGCTGTTCTATGATTTGGGAAGTCCTCTTGCCTTTCATATCCCAATCAAGAGTCACAGTGCTCTGAGGAATGGAGATGCGCTGAGTAAGGAACTCTCTCTTTTGTTAGTGAATATAAAATAAGACCGTGAGGTGCAGTTACTAGAGGGCAGTGATACATGTGCTGAAAGTGATGGGCTGGCATTGTGTGGGAACCATGGGTTTTGACGTGAAGTAGATGGTCCTGGACTCCTGACGTCACGCTAGCATCAGATTTGAGAGCCTGCAGGAACTTTGCATGTGGCTGCTGGTTTTTTGGGTAAGGGATGGCTTCCTCTCTGTAAGAATGCATCACCTCAATAAGGATGAAATTGGATCTTTAAGGTGGGGATAAAAAGAATCGGCTTAGGCTTGAGTTGTTACGGCAAGATGTTGTTCTGTTGGGTGTTGTGCCTGTGGGGTAGCCACCCACTTACTTGTCTACCTTGAAGGTATTTATTATCTTTTATTTGATAGACCAGATTGTCCTTTTAAAGGCAATTTCTTGAGGCTCTTGCAAATGCTCTTGAATGTAATCCCTGCAAATGAAAACATTGGTGGCTCTACCAAATAGGAACTGAGGAGGGAGCAGAAATAAAACTGTTAAAAACTGTGCATAAAATCCATTCTTTTCTAATGTTCTTTAAAGCCACCATGGGACATAGAAATATATCACTTCTAATCTTGATCTTTGTTATTTCTTCCCTTCTAAAATGAATAGCTAAACCCCTTTAGCCACCTCTGCTCTTCTCTGCCATCCTGTTCGTTCCTGTATATTGTTTTGTTGCTCCCTGGCGTTTTGGCTGAACTTCATAACTTTGTATTGCCATCAGATTTCATTAATATATGACTGCTTTCTGTTCCCGGATCATTTATGAAAGTATTAAGCAAAAATTGGTGGAAAGGCCAACTGTTGAAGAAGTGCAGTCCTGATATTCTCAGCTCAATGATTATCCTTTCAAACAGAATTCATTATCCTTCCTTAACTTGTTTACCCTCCTTGGTTCTTGTCCTGATTGCCAATCTTAATTTTGCAAGTACTGTATGGGAAACCATGTATTATAAAGGGCTAAAGGGCATCAGAGAGGCAGCATGCGCTTTTTTTTCACAAATTCAGGTAATTTAAAAAATGCAGTTATGGTATTTACATTGGTGGTGCCCACTGAGCCATTAGCTTCGGCTGTAAAGGACTAAAACTTCGAATTCTAGACCCATTCTCCATCCACTGTTCTACTTCTTCCTTTGGGATGCACATAATAATAATAATAATTCAGTAATATTGACAGGTATTCAAGCATTTTTCACATATTTACACTATATTCTTTATTGTAAAATTTATTTTTAAAATAATTTTTTTCTTGCTTCTTCCTCCCGATAGAACACTGGTAAAATTCGGCTCTTTCTGTTTTCCTGTACCGCAGGCTGTATTTCTTCCTCTGTTCCCATTCAAAGGAATAGGCAATTCTCCCTTCCCTTTTCCCATTCAAAGGAACTGGAAATTCTTCCTTCTCTTTTCCTATTCAAAGCCCAGGCACACGCAAGTTCTCAGAAGCCCCTATCGAGAGTGATACTGGTGTTGAAGCTGTGCCAGGTGGGCCTAGAAAATGAGAAGAGGAGCTGACTGAGTGCAAAACCCGTTCTTCCACGCTAGCTATGTGGGCTGTGAAACCCAAAAACTGAACTGCAGAATTCCCTCCCGGCATCCTTTCTGCCAAAAGCTATTTCTGCTCGTCGCGTGTTTGGAGGAACGGTGCCGGGGACAGGCAGAAATACTGACCCGTGTGGTTATGGGGTTGTGCGATTGGAAGGAAATTTCCTTTCTCTGTGTGAAACCTGTAAGGATGCTTGAAGGAAAGGTTTTTGGTGTTTTTTTTTTTTCTTATTTAGGCTGTGGGAAGGGGAGACCCCGGGAAAAGAATCAACATCTGTTAAGTAATCCAGCTCATCTCCTCTCCTGTGCTGATGTGACGTCAGCTGTGATTTGGCGGTTGCTAGGCTACTCCAGCTGCGCTGGGCTCACATAGCGATGCCTCCCCAGCTTTTAAGGGATGCATGGAAAAAGGGATGCGTGGAATAAGGGGGGGATACACAGGAAACGTGTTGACATAGGTCGTGCTTTACATGTGTTTGCTTTGTTAGCACTTCTGAGTGTCCTTGCTCCCTCCTCTTTTTAGCACAGACATGTTTTTCACAATCCTTGCGTATAAAATCCTTCTTTTTGTAGGGGCTGGTAGCTCTTACGCATTTAAAAAAAATACAAAATCAACATGGCAACTTGTTAATTCAGAGCTGGATCCTAGTGCTATATATCATTTATGTTTTGATCAAGGAAGAAGCAGTTTGTGGAGGAGATGAAAAGGGAGATGACTGCAGGGCTTCTGAGGGTTGGCAAGAGGGAGCATCAGAGCAGTTTTTTGATGTAGTTCTATAAGATATGGGTCCTACGTATGAAAAATAAACTACTGCTTGTCCTTAATACATTCTCCTTTGAGTATGTATAACAAATAAGTTGTGAAGTGTATAAAAATAAATGTAGTTGTATTTCATAAGCATTGGTTTATTTTTAAAGGATATTAGCAAGGGGAATTTCCAACCTTCTCTCTTTTTTTTTTTTTTTTGTTTGACCACTTTTCCTTCTGTGTTGCAACCAAAGAGCAAATTAGGTAACTGACAAATGGAATTCCTATAACTCTACCAGATGAGGACTGTTTATTAGTGTTCTTTCTTTCCCCTTGTATGCAGATGTGCTGGCAGAAGTTGCTCAGGGCACAAAGCTGCATCTTGATATGCTTCTATCTTCAGTAAAAAGACTGAAGAATTTTTATGTGCTGATGCTCCATCCAATTCCATGGAGCTGATCAGTTACCTGAGTGGGACAGGCAGGCGGCATTGCTTGTGGCATTCCCTACTTTGTTGTCTAATGCTTTAATAGAAGCTTTGAAGAAAAATTTATTAAGCAAAATTATCCCAAGCAGATTGAAATAATTAATAAAGGCCAAAACGGTCACTGTGAGTCATCTGTTGCACTTAAACACTGAGGGTCGTTTGAATGAAGGAACTAATTTGTTGAAATTATATGGGCAGTGACGAGGATTCATCTTAATTTCTGATCAGTTAAATAAATGCTGTTAGAGCATCTAGAGATGAAAGAAGCATTTACTTTTATCTGACTTTTTCAGGGATCAAATTTTTTTTGCAGAAATTAAAAAATACTGCACTCAGCTCTTCAGGGTTATTTTCAAGTTCTTGTCTAGACTGGAGATATTGACTTAAACCACTGCTCTGATGATACCGTATGGTGTATTTTTATTTCCATGTTGTCCTGAAGACATTACTTTTAAAGTGCCTGTTGGGCCGTTACAGTCCAGAGAGATGATTTTATTTTAATTTTGTTTTTCCTGAAAATCTCAAGATATCTTCTTGAAGAACAAGAGCTTAGCGTGGAGTGTTCTTTACAAGCCTGTATCAGACGTGATTCTCAATCCATTCATGTCTTTCTACTGTAAATGCCCACTCGAAAGACCACTTAGAGATGGTTATAGGAAGGCAGTAACATCTTTGCTTAGGGGACGTGGGTTTTGATGGTAATTATATACAGTTGATAGCCTCAATTGAAGGGGGGAAAAAATAATCTAATAACTGAGGCAGTCCACACACTGAATTCTTCTGGAAAAGGTTTCTTCAGGCGAAGGATAAAAGCATTACTTTGCAAAGCTGTGTCTGTTCCCTGGGCAAAGGGAAGCCTTCCGTTTGAAAGAAAATACTGCGCTTCCATTAGAGGATGGAACGTTTTCAAGACCTGTTAGTTTATAAAGGGCGTGGAAGTGATTGTCCGGGGAGAGTGGGTTGCAAAAACCATTCAGCTGGCCTGTTGAAACAATTTTTATTCATAAAAGCCAAAGGTAATGAATATCTAGATGTAAAGATAAAGTAAAGAACGTTTAAATGTCGCTTTAAAAGGACAGTGTGACGCGTAGAGCGGTACAAATTTTATTTAATAGTTGAGTTCCTCATACTTCAGAGAAGCCCCATAAGTCTCTTACGCAGTGCCAGAGTTTTACAGGGTGATGAAACCAGGAAAAAAAAAATATTATCTCTACATTCATGTGGTGACAGTCCTATGACTTTTTTAATTTATTTTTTTTAAAATCTTGCTTCTTAGGATTATGTGAAAGCAAGGAATTCTTGCTTTTATTTAAAAACAAACTAATTTCCTTAGGCTTGCAAAGGAACATTTTAAATCTACTCTGGAGATGTTTAGACCACCTCAGGTTCCAGTCCCAGAAAAATAAGAAAACATGGGATATTCTGTCTTTACCCACTAATGTCATGGATGTGTAGAACAGCAGTTTGGGTAGTCTATCTACCCACAGTTCTTTAAAGGAAGTAATTGTGGCACACGTTTTCCTGTGTCCGTTGTCATTCCAGGTGCTGAGGATGTTGTGATGGCGTTTTCCAGATCAGAGACAGAAGACAGAAGACAGTAACTACAGGATACCTGGACAACACAGACCTGGGGAGGACAGCGAGATTCTCGAAGCTAGAGGATGGCTGAGCATTAATAAGTTCTTTTGCCCACCCTAATTGTTCCTTGGTGTTCCTTCTCCTTTGTAATTTCGTTTCCCTTTGCCCAACCCTCAGAATGCATCTCACAGCCATCTATTCCTATATGTTTTTGCTACTCAGCTGGGCTGTGTTAATTAAGGACAAACCTAAAGGTGTGTTTTTGATTGGCTCAAAGGGACAGACTGTGATTGGCTTAAGGAAGACAATTTTTCAAACTTGACCAATGAATACCTTTTATCTCGCGTTTTATTTTATATTTTAAAGAAAGTCTCTTGACATCCTACTTCTAAAGAAGCTTTTCATGCTGTGGTGCTTATTTAGGTCAAACTTGTGAATTTGAAGAGGGTTTGATTTGGCTGCATAGAACTGGAAGCAACTTGTGATTGGTTGACAATGCAAACGCTTTCTCTTCAGTTGGCTTGCAGGTATTTTGCTGACTTTGACATTTTCATTGCAGAAAGCTGATGGTTTTGGTGCATTGGTTATTTCTTTATATTTACTGAGGTGGGGGGAAAAGACAAATGTGCTTTGCAATATTTATTACACCTACACGCATATAAATGCTTGCTTTTTGGGGTTGGTTTTATTTTTTTGATTGGCTTTGAGATCGCGTCTTTGATTTCCCGTTGGCTGCAGTGTTTCTGATGCAATCAGTTTTTCCATGCTCATCTGCTCTGTGGCCTCGGGCTCCTTTGGGAGCGTGTGTCGAAAGCATATTTAGTTCAATAAATCTACCTGCTTTAGCCAGAGCAGGGAGATTGCCAGCAGTTCTGTGCTCCGGGTGGGCTCTACCGCGAACTCCTGGTAGACCTGACTTTTCAGGTGGCTTCTCTCTTTGCTCCTGACAGAGGAGCTGTAGATATTTTGCAGGAATTGCAAGAACGAGATCTATGGCTGTGACACGAATTTGCCAAATTTGTATGGAGAATTTGTATGTTTAAAATACTACATGTAGTTCCACTTAAACCCTTTAATTGCTGCGCAAGACTA
The DNA here is from genome assembly GCA_013398155.1 of Pedionomus torquatus. Classification (NCBI taxonomy): domain Eukaryota; kingdom Metazoa; phylum Chordata; class Aves; order Charadriiformes; family Pedionomidae; genus Pedionomus; species Pedionomus torquatus. The sequence continues at coordinate 141,603 of VZRU01017015.1, read as the reverse complement.
GCTCTCGCATAAGGAGAAATTAACAATCCTAAACATAAATCCAACTTGCACTGGGCTTTAATAAACTAAGTTTCTAGTCACTTGAAAAACTGCATGTGGTTTGGCTCTTTGCAACCGTTTGATGATATGGAGATATAGACCCTGAGATAACACCGTTTTCTTCAGGTGCTGTTCCAAGAGGCAGTAGCGCTGGGTCAGGTTGTCCAGCAGTGAGTGTACAGGTGACGCTCTCTGGTTTACTCTGTTTAATAGTTGCAGGGCCTTAAAGCACACACACAGATACATATGTGTGTGCAATTACACAAATGGAAAAGCCTGCAGTGGAATTCCCAAAGTGCACTGACTTTTCAGGAATCTGCACATTAACATTTCTAGCACTGCTGCCTAAAGCCTGGCACTTCATTTGTTTTTTTCTCTCTCTCTCGTGTGCAGGTCATTTTTACAGTACTTCTAGATTTCCCTGTGGGTTGCACTGACTCTTAAGATGTTTCCAAATTTATTAAAGCAGAACTCCATTCACCTGTTCCCGGTTCCTTTCATATGTTTGTTAATTATTTGAAGTAACAATTCCAGAATCTGACTGTGACAACGTGACTGTTTTCATGGCAAGAAATTCTGATGACAGGATGCTGTTGTGGGCTCTAAATGGGGAAGAAGCTTAAGAGAAACCATGGAATGTATGCAAAAGGAAGAACGGACTTGTGAGCACAAGGAGGGAAGTGATTGATCAAATAAATACTGTGTAATGAGAACAACTGTACATCTATTTGTGGAAAAGATCCTTTTTGATTCAGTTGCAGCTTTGTAAAGATTATTGTGAAAGTAAATCTTTTACCCCTGTTTGTTGGGGATGGTTAAGAAATTTCTGTATTAAAATAAACCAGAAATAAGCCCTAAAGATTGTTTAAATTCTGGCTAAGGGGCAGTGCAAAGGGGGGGCAGCCCTTAAAGGGTTAATTTGAGGGTGTATGTGTGTTTCTGGGCACTGGCTGGATTGAATGGGCTGGGTTGTGGTGGCCTGTCCTGTCAAGCTCACCTGCATCCTCCATGTGTATCAATGGCTGTTAAACGCTTCGCTTTTCCCCTTGAAAAGGTTTATGTGGTTTAATCTTTTCACTGAAAATGTAACTATTGGGTGGGTAGAGTTTTTAATAGCTCCTCTTGTTTCTTATTGATTTATTATATTGTTAAATTGTCAAATGGAAAATACTTGCCTCACCTTTGTAGAAAACTTCTGGTTAGACTCCAGGTTTGGAGTCTTGACTCATATGTTGAGAAGGATTCATTGGGAAATGGTGATGTGTTGCATAACAACACGACCTGGGATTCAGAAACTGCAGGAGATGGAGCCTCTTGAGAATACTTGTGCTTGTTTTCTTACCTGTGTGCCCTCCCCACTGGTGATTTCTTAACTTTAAGCTGAGGCTAGAAGATTTATAATAAAGAATTCCTATATAAATTAGGGAGAAAGTAGTGTACAAGAGAGCTTTCTGATATTCCACTTGAATTATATTTCTAAGTCTTCATCTTCTTGCTATGAAAACTAAAGCCCTATTAGCGCTGTGGTGCCTGGATTAATTGGGAGGTAGAGAAATATGCACAGAAGACAATCAGCACAGTTAGCATGTTTATTGTACATATGCATTTCTCCAGCTTTACCTTTGTGCTTTTGCCTCCTCAAGGTAAACCATTACTTGATTAAAAATAAGAAATCTAATGTTTTAGGGGTCAAAGGTGAGCATAGATCTAAATTTAAATATATTTGTAAATAGAGGAGACTGAATATTTCATCTGCCAGCCAAATAGTGCTTTAGAGGCATCTTCCAAAAAAGCACACATCCTTTGGGTGGTCTTCTTGGGAGATGTGTTCCTTTAGATACTCAAAACATACTCTTGTACTTCTCTTACCAAGCTTATCATCTGCCTCTCCCAAAACACTGTGTTTTACAGAGCTTGATGAAAAGATTTAGAGCTGAATCAGATACTCCTCTCATCTCTCTCCAGATGGGTGGCAATTGCTGTAATTGTGGGTAGGTCATTGTGTCTGTGAGCGTTGCCCATTGTGAATGAAAATGAGATTCTACCGTTCACACAGACCTTTAGATTGATTCTCCCAGGTCCTAAAATAAACCCTGGAGTAACGGAACACGTGAGCTGGTGGCACAGCAACACTTCGGAAGGAGCTATTGCCTGAGAGAGGCTGGACTACTAATAAAATAAAATAAGCTCTTGTTCCTTTTCCTGTGGAAGGTAAGTACTTACTGTAAATTGTCTCCTTCTCTTGGCTGTTCCCTGTGTGAAAGTTTCTAATGCTTTGCCATTAAATCTGTTCTATTTCATAAGGTCTATATTTCTTATTCACCAGCAGCCTAAATAGTTCTGGTGAGGGCTAAAAATTAAATGGCCCGTGAAATTCAAAGACCCTTGTCACCTCCAGAAGAGATCATCCTAAGAAAGACTTGAGGGTCATCTGTGGGATAAATTTCTATAGCTTTTGAGAATGTGTTAGAGAAATAGAGCGGTGCCATCCTAAATGTGACCAGTGTTTCATAACACAAGAGGAAAAAATAATAAAGGCCAGAAGCTGAAAGCTTTGAATCAAATCTGTAGGAAAGATACTGAGTGCTGGGGCACTGAGGGTAATGTATGATTTGGATTACTTCAAGATTAGTCCTTCAGCTTTCTTTTTGGTCTCTTGCTTCCTAAAGGACTGTGTGGCAGAGCTGAGAGCAAGTTAAGACTGTGAGGTGTTGGAGCCAGCAGAAACCAGCAATGGAGTATGAACGATTTCTGGAGGTTTAAGAAATCTTCAGTTGTGTTCAGTCTCTACAAAAGAAAGAGTCCTTAGTGAGTAAGCATCTCTCTCGCTGTTATTCATCAGTAATAAAGCATTCCAAAGGTTAGTTGTTAAGAAAGGGCTTTTAAGAAGCTTTGTTAAAATTGCGGAATAGTTTTTAGGTGTAAGAGGAAACAGGAGCAAAGTGTTCCCACTTCTTTACTCTGCAGCAAAAGGTGAAATAAGTCTTAAGGATCCTGTCAGGATCTGGATGAATTATTTCCATAAACTTAGGCAATGAATCATCTCATAACACCCTTAAAAGTTAGTTTTGTAAAATACGTCAAGAGTTCGGTGGTCGTGAGCCAGGCATGGTGCTGATAGGTGTCTGCTGGATGGGCTTTCTTCCTGCAGCCTCAGGTGTAGCGTGGCGAGTTTGCTGTAGGACTTGCATCCTGCAGGTTTCGTCCCCTGTGTATCCTGTGACTTCTTCACAGCGGCAGTAAATAGGTCACTGGATTGTTGTGGCGCTTCCAGATCTGCCTGGGACTCGCTGTGTGAATACAGCAAGTCTCTACAGAGACTTTGCACTAGTTTCCCTTAAAACCTCCTCTTGTTACCGATGCTTTTCACAGTTTTACACGTAGAAAAAGGGCTGTATACAGGGAGGAGCATTGTTGTTAGTTACCGAGGTAAGAGAGGAGCTGGAATCTCTTTGCTGTCAGGCTGTATTAGGTTCCCATACAAAGACAGAAAAGAAATCACCTTCTGTCTCCTGAGCTCTGCTGGCATTTTCTTTGCAGCTGATTTGCCGTAAGCAGAATTCTTGCAGTGTGTTATAAACAACCTGGCTAGTTTCCTTGGTAGCCTGAAGCACTTCAATTTTGGGGATTGTTTATTTTGGAAAAGAGAATTTTTATTTATTTTTTTTTTTTTTAAACTTTATAACCTGGCGGGCTTACAAGCTGCGTCGTGTATCAGCATGAAGTAGTTCCATGCACAGAGCTGTTTGCTGTTGATGTGTTCCAGGTTAACTCTCCTTGCTGCTCAATGCTAATCTGTGACCAGAGGCCTCTGAAACTCAGAAAATAAACTTTCAGCCTTTGTTTAACAAGTACAGTAGTAACTCCAACCCAGGTATGCATTGATGCATCTATACTTTTCTTTAGTTTTTCACCTTAGGTGATTATTGCTGCCTTATTTTGATGCAATTACAAATCCAGCAATCCCAACAGGGTCAGAAGATGATCCTGTCTGTAGCCTGGGTGGGAGCAGCTGGAGACACTGGGTTCATAGCAAGCAGATTCTCCCTGTGTGTGTTGCTACCCAGCACCTGAGCTCTTTGTGCTCCCCCAGAGAAGAAGGCCCTTTAGCTGCTCTGTGAGTAACACAGGTGCTTAATAACTTCTTTCTTTTTTTCCCCTCAAGGTTGTAAATCACTTATTAACCTGTTACTTGAAGTTGGTTGATGTGAATCCTAAGGTTAGATCTTTGTTTTGAGTCAAGAGCCTTACAATATTAGGGACCCATGTAGATAGATTTATGTTTGAATAGGTATTCAATAATGTTCTTGGGGTCTTAGCCCCAATCAAAGAGTCAGTTTCTTGTGTTACTTGTACTGCACACCACTTTTCTATAGCCATCTTCAAATTTTGGAAGGCACAAATCATAAGTTATTCAAGCATGCGGAGGCTGATGTTTACACTGTGGTCCATATGTCACATAAAACACATTCCCATCTTGCAGTGAGGTGACAGTGATTTTACTGCTCTTCTCGGATCAAGTCTATGGCCATAACTCTGTACTGTCCTGACACTTCCAATATTCCAAGTGTTATAAGAAACAAGGACAACTGTTCTGAAAATTTCATTTTCCAAGTGAAGGAGATTTTGTGAGATGAGTTGAACTGTTAAAGTTCAGATCAAGGTTTGATGTAGAGATGCACAGGAATGAGGATTTTTATTTAAAACCTTACTCTCCAGATGTTCTACCTGCGGCGTTTTGTTTTAAGCTGCCACAAGAGCTCAACAAGAGGTTTTGTTTTAAGCTGCAACAAGAGTTGCTTTTGTTTCCAGCTCGTAGTCTGTTCCTTGAGAGAAGCCAAATGCATCATCGTGGTCCGAGGCTGCAGAGCAGCTTGTGACTGAACTGAAACTGAGCTTAATAGTGTCTGGTTTGCAAATGGGAGCCCTGTGTTCAGCCACAGCAGCAAGGGAGGATGCCCCTGGAACTAGCTGTTTTCTTTATAGTGTAGGGCAGGACTATGATGGTCTTACTGGTTTGCCACTGATGGTTTGGAGGATTAGATCTGGGTTTTTAACCCTTTGAGGGGATGGAAAGTTTTCTGTGATTTGAGAAAGGATGCAGCTTCAGGAGAGAGCAGCTTTGGGGTGGTTTTATTTTATTACATACATCTATTTGTCCCATGAAGCAGGGGAAGAAGCTTGTGTTGCTGCTGACTGTGCACTGTAATCCATTTTCGGCTTTACGTGTGACCTCCTAATCAGGGGGCACAGTGTAAATTGCATTGAATGTGATTGGAATGGACAGTGGCAGCCAAGCATTTTCTTTCCGTCTTTTGTCATGTACCTCAAGAGCTTGCAGCAGACAGACATTAACTGCGTGTCCCCTGATCGATGGCTGCAGTGAATGTCTGACGTCTGTGCCTGGTCACAGCCAGGCATGGAGTTTTGTCCTGCAAGTAGAACAGGTCACAGTGCAGCCTGTACTCTATTTTATGGTTTATTTTTTCATGGCTAGATGCTGCTCAGCCTCTGAGGGGTGTGAGGAGGATAATAGGGACAGATCAGGAATGGCTGAATTTCTGTAGGTAGAAGTGCAAGAGGGAGGATTCTGCCTCACTGTTGTATTCTCATAAGCTTCTTTTGAGCCTGGAGAAAGATGGTAATTAAACTAGACAGAATCCTAAGCTTTTGACTTGCCTCACCACCAGCACCAGACTTCACAGTCTCCCTCTACAAGGAGCTGTGCTGCCTGCTGGTTCTGCACCATGCTTAGCTGCTCCTGCCATATGGGCTGGCGCTACAGCCTCTTGTTTTAGTCTGGCCTTCACCCTGAGGTCACGGTCTTCTGAAACTAAATGGGCCATTTGGACTACTGGCTAGTGTATAGGCAGCTACATGGTCACTTTTACTTGCTTGCTTGGTTGTTTTGTTTTTTTTCCTCAATGTAGTTAAGTCTAGATGTCAGAGAATTGGAGCGATGGGGGGGTTAACTGCTATCTTTTCACTTTCAATGCCATTGTCAGCAGGAGGAGGCAAGGCCTAGATAACTGAGACATGTTTAGACTAACTACAGACCAGTAACAAACAGGAAAGGCTTTCTGAGGGCTTTGCAGACACCTCAACCAGCAGAGCTCAGCTCCCTATCTGCTCTAGTCGATAGTGGACTGGCACCTAACACTGCTATATATGCGACGATTCACAGCTCAGATCCTTTGGAGGGAACACCCTTTCCTCTGGCCTTAGAGGTTTAAATAGAGAATTTGTTCAGAGAAAAGCACTGTGGCCTAAGTACTGGTGAGATGGATGGCAGATAATGAGGTGTTTGTTATAGTAAGATCCTAGACCTGGTAGTTGCTCACAGCTTAAAGTCAACACCTTGTGTTCAGCTCAAACAGAAGAAACATTGAATTCAACTGTCAGGTTGCTGTAGATCAAAGCCCCCAAACCACCTCTGAAGCACAAGTACTATTAGATACCACTTAGGGATCATAAGCATCATTTCATGTGTGGGGCTGGGTAGTGACTTACTTGAGCTTCAACCACAATTTAACTGGTTCTGTAATTCTAAAGTGACACACGCTGACGTCTGTGCAGGAGGCCACCCTGCTTTTGTGATCTGAGGAGACAGTGTGTCCTGCCACCTGGGAAGAAAGAAGAGTCGTTTGTGTTGTACCTTTCATCTCCTGTCTTGACAGAGCAGAGAGTTTTTTCCTGTCTGGACCTGAATATAAACCTTTCCAAAGGTTTTTAGCACCCTTCTTGCTCAGAGCTACTAATAGGAGAGGGGGAACGGAAAGGGGGGAAAGAGAGAGATTAAAGGGGAAAACCCAGTAGGTTGTAAATGTGTTTTCCTCTGTGCTGGAGGTTAAATAATACTTTATGCATGTGACAGAGATACTGTGATTAAGGAGCTGTCAGGCAGAATGAGAGTGGAGAAGCAAAGGGAGCAGAGATGCTTGAGGGAAAAGGATACGATGTTCTGAGCTCTTGTGCGTATCTAGCGCATGATGCATGACTTTGTGTGCTGTAAACTGAAAAAAATTAGCTACTTAGAGATACTTAGGGGCTTTTTCCCTTTGATTGCTCATGTATCGTTTCTGCCTGGGATGTCACGCTGGTTACTAGTGATGTTACTTTAGAAAATGGTCAGAAACTCTAACCTATGCTGCTGCTTCAGGGTCTAGGACTAGGACTTAGAATGGCATGTGATAATCCTGTACATAAAGCATGGCTTTAGCAAGTAGAAAAGACTAACTCTGTGCACCTTGCTCAGTTTGAGGACTCCTCAGTCATTGCAGAGCCCCTGGATGTTAGCTGTCATCATACCCCTCTTGTCCAAATCGGCAAAAAACAGGCACTCAGACTAATTTTTCAGATCAGGTCAATAAATACTTGACCTATCCTGAATTGTGTTTTCATGTAATATTACAGAGGCACCAGTTGTTCCCAGAGGCTCTTCCTCAGGCTGCAGGAAGCTGCCTGTGTAAGCCCATCTCCAGACGGGATGATATGCCTGTCTCATCTCATAAGCTTTTTACTTACACTCAACGGGCAATATATCATTGAAGCAGAGTAAACACGGAGAAACGTGTGTTGTTAGAACGTCGTGCGAAGTACTGTGCTTCAGCCATTTAACACAACATGGGATTTACAGCCCCCACCCCCCTTCCTTTGCAGAAGACAGTGTGTCATTCCACTTCTTCGGCTGACAGAACAGGGGATAAAGCAGAAGGAGTCTTACATAAGAAGGCTTATTGTCCACACTAAAAACAGGAGAAACCCTGAAATGTTAAAAGGTACAGGTGGAATGGGAATTCATGGCTGCTGGATGTTTGTCTGGGCAGTAGGATGGTCCTTGAGTTCTCTGTGGGATCAGCTTCTGCTGGACCCAACATGAAGTGGGCACCTAACCTTCACAAAAGGATTCACTGGACATGTTTTATCTTCCCTCACTGGGTAGAGGAAAACATGGAGTTAACAATCTAACGGATACATTAAAGCAGCACATGTTGGGATGGGGTAATTACTCTAAATCACTCAGATTGACTTACATGTATTAAACTGGTTGGGGGCAGGGGAACATCCTTACCTTCGTGCTGAGTACAAACCATGGCGATGGTGGTTCTGCTGAGTACGTGAGCCTTACCTCTGAGAGTGTATTTGTTTCCTGCTTTGTTCAGGTGATAGAGCTCTTTGCTGACTCTCTTTTACAGTTAGTATGTTCATAACACCTATTCAGCCTGTACAAAAGCCCTCGAGTCAAATTCTGCTTTTTTCCTGCCGGTGGTAGGTCAGTGATAAACAGAGATTTGTTCCTATCTTCAGTACGTTCCCAGAAGAGTATTCTATGTCTTTAACACAACCTTCCCACCCCCAAGACAGTCTGCTGTCAGCGTTTAACCCCCTTTCTATTCCAGAGTAGCAATGCCGAGCAGCATCTAGCTTTAAAAACGGCAGACAAATGTGTCCTTGTAGGGAGACTGTCTGCCTTGGAGCTCCCCACGGGGAGGCCATCAGCCCCTGCTGTTGGCAAGGAGCTCTGGCTCCCTCGGCAGCGTTAATCAGGGCTGGCTGTTCCTCTTAATCCTCTGATCCCTTCCATACGGACGCGAACACAAGCGTGGCGTTTGCATGTTGTGCTCTTCTCCCCTGAAAGTAGGGCCGCCTTCATGGCTTGCAGGCAGCGATTAGATGGGTGGGTGATCAAAACATGATTAGCAAATGTGCAATTAGAGTGAAGGTCAGGAGGGCAGTGGCTTAGTGCAAGGAAAGGGGCACAACTGGTATCTGTCAGAACAGAAGTAAATATGTGAAATAACAAAGGATTGTGTGGCACTCCTGTCTGATGAAACTGTAACTTCAATAGCCAAGGCTCTGCTAGGAAGAAGCTAGGAGCACTGGAATTCTAGATAAAAGAAAGAAAGATAAGAAGAAACCCCAAATATATTAAAAGGGGGCTTTCCTCCTGAACCAGGTAATTTTGAAAGGGACATTTTAAAGCACTGGAGATAGTTTATGTAGCTGAAACATGGCCTCAGAGGTTGGGATGTCTACGGTGATTCTGAATTTTGCCCCAGATGCGTTTTGTGACTGATACACAGGAACTTCATCATTTTCTTCAGTAAATGTATTGACTGTGCCTTGCGGAGGCTGGTGAAGCTTTTAATACAGCGGCGTGTGAAATGCTTTGAGACTTGTGGGAAATGTCTGGTGGAGCTGCAGCCTGTTGCCAGATGTGATGAGTTTGAGCAGGGCGGGAGCGGAGAGGAGTCTGGGTCAGAGACAGCATGTAGAGGAAGAACAACAGTTTGCTTGAAGCCAACGGCAAGACAATGCCATGTCTTTAGCTCATTTTCATTGTCTAGAAAAACCCTATGTGATGTGAAAAATATGGTAACTAGAACTCTGTCTCAGAAGAACTCTTTAGTAAAATTGATCTCATTTTTCAACATCTAAATAATAGCATTCACATCAGCTTTGGAGACAGCTGAACAAGTTCCCTGTTTTCCCAGGAGTAGGAGGCACTTACATTTAATGATATGAAATCTAATATGGCACCATGAATATTCAAATTACACCTTCAAGATCCAGGGAGATCTGGGAAACTTAGAATCCGTGGTCTAGATCTTGGCAGTCAATTCACAGATACTGACTGATTTAGCTGCGGTCTGGGCAAAGAGAGGGGCTTGTTCTTAGGACACCAGCTGCAGCATTGGCACCTCTTCCGCTGTCCCACAGAGCATCCATTCCTCAGAAGAATGAATTGTACAGGCAATTAAGGCAAAAAAGGCCTTTACTTTAAATGTTTCCTGTTAATGAACACGGTGACCTTTATTTAGGCTTTTAAGATCGTTATTAAAGATGTAGGTGGGGTAATGTTTAAAAATGCCCTGTTTTCAAAAGGCTGAGCTCTGGGGAACTGCGGCGCATTGTTGGGTCAAGAAGAAAAATTAGTTCTAACCCTCTGTTTTCTGAGTCTCTCAGTTGCTTCAGGATGGGTTTATTTCATTTACCTCCAAACAGCCCATCATTAACCCCAGCAGGCTCCTTTCCAGTGTCTTTCATAAACTAGTTTCTCTGCTGACCTTTCTTCCTGTCACTGATGAGAGCTCCGTAGAATGAGTTTTGACCATGGGAAGACCAGTGCTGGTTTTCCGTCCTGTAGTGGTGTTGTGCCACCTTGTCTTTGTTGTTATTGATTTGGTTTGCTGAAAGCATTCCGAGGAAAAGGGGAGGCACAAGTTTTCTTTTCCCATGTGAATAGGGTAGGATAGCATAGTCTCGGCTTCTTAGGGTGGTTACGAGGACTGGGAAGGAGTAGCACTGAAGAAAGAATCAAATATTGAATAATCTGTTTTTCTGGCATTCTGCTGTTCCCAGCTCTCCATGCCCTACGTAGGTTGTAAAGCTGCTTCGAGCACAAGTCTGAAGACTAAACATTGGATGCAGATGAGTAATTGCTCTAAGAAGTGTTGCATGTTTTCTGGAAAAAAGAAAATAAAAATCTACATTTAGGCAGAAAAGACAAAAGCAGCTTTGCAGGCTGTATCCTTGTAATTTTTGTCAATACAGCTTAATAATGAGGCTGTGAATACCAGAAAAGAACAAGTTCCACGTGATAGCTTTTGTCTAGGCTGTGCTGTGAAGAGTTGACAGTCTTTGAGAAAAGTGCATTCTCGAGAAAATACAGATAAATCTGGATATTGACTGAATGTCAAGGAACAGTCAAGCATCATGGTAACATTTGTGCTTTTCTGTAATATTCTTAGTCCTCACTATTTCTTATTGAACAGGGTATTTAAAATAGTATTTAAAATGTGTTTCTCGAGATTTATTTGGAAATTGGGACTGTTTACGATTATATATAGTCATTTAGTAGCAGGGAATTTATAAATGCTGCCTTTTTAATGAAAATAATAATACTCTTAATTTCTAGAGAGGCTTCATCCTAGGATCTTAAAGTACTTTACAAACAGTTAATGAAGTCTTACTCCCTCCTTGTGGAATAGGCAAGTTGCATTAAATGAAGAGGATAAATGAGGCATAGAGAGATTAAGGGACTTGTCTGTGGGTAGAATGTCAGTGGCGGCATCTGGAAGAGACCGTAGCGGCCCTGTCCTGTCTCAAAATCTTCCCTTTGCAAATACTCAGGGCAAGAGCTCTGCTCTCACTGAACAGGGTCAGTGCAATTGGCTTCAAAGATTGGTTTATTGTGGTTTCTGGACTGTATAGGAAATAACTTTTTAAAAAAAAAAGAAAAAAAGTCTTCAAAAAGCCCTTAGATAATTTTGGTCTACCAGTCAACCATTCAAAATGAAAAATATTCCAGATGGTGTTTTCAGTAAAGGCAGAACAAGCTTTTTCAATGCTAATATTTGCCTGCTGAGGCTTTATTTCTCTCCTTCCCCAAGGGACCTGACAGCAGGGCAGTACAACAGGGGGGAATCCCCAAGAATGCAGGCAGTTGCTAAAGGCGATTTGCCATCATAAAGAAGCCTCGCTGGTAAAACTGGTACCAGAGAGCAGCCAGTAATGAGCCACCGCCTCTAGGAGGGAGCGAGTGACATTGATTTTGTTGGGTGACACCCCCCTGTCCTGCAGCCAGACCCACCAGGGATCTGGACATGAGGGATCTGGGGGACAAGTGCTGAACAACCTTCTACCAAGTTGCTACCTGGTTGAAGGAAGGCGTAATATTTTGTTCCTCCTTCTCCTTCTTTCCAAACAAGCCCTTAGAGAAGGAAACCACTGGATATTTTTTTTTTCCACAGTGGTTTTTTTTTAGCAATAGGAGCATATGAGGCTTAGTGGAGATTCAAGTAGGTTTGCAGAGAAAACTGCAGAGAAACAGTGACTTGTTTTGCAAGGAACCATAATTTGTCCTGAAGAGAGGGGGGGAAAAAAGAATTATATCTTTGAGAAGTCCATAGATTACATCTATACCAACTCTAATTTAGGCAAATCTGCCCACTTTACTGTCTTATTAATAGTAAGAGTGCTTTTTTGTTTGTTTTGTTCCTCTCTGGAATATCTAGTGGGTGTTTATTTGTGGGTGATCTGTGCCACTTTAAGCCATCTTGGTTGACCCGTTGTAACTTTATTTGCTAAATGTCATTGAGTTTCATGGCTGTCGGTGGGCGAGGAAGGACCTTGGTGGCAGTGAGCCTGGGAGCAGCAGCGCTGACGCTGTGTGTGTGGCAGTACTGGCACAGTCCATAGGGCCCTGCTGCTTCAGCCAGGGGTTGTAATGCTGGAGACACAACTGGAGACTTGTGATTTGGTTTTCCTTATAGAATCCTCCGAGAGAGACTGCAGCCCAACAGGAAAACATCTGTTTTTCTTTTTGCTATAGAAAATTGCTGGAACTATAAATTTTTCTATATAAGCTCTATATAGGAAACTTCTCTATATAAGCTCATGTTGCTTGATTTTTATTAATATGTAATAATTTTGTTCCTTTTACCTACAGAAAATTACTTCTCTGAGTAAAACGCAAGAATATTGTCTAACGAAAGGGGAAAATAAAGAGTATAATTGTGTTAATTATCAGAATACCAGACATGTAATTAATATGCCACAGGAACAAAGAGCAAATGTACTAATAGCACATAATTGGACTTAAACTACACCCTTGGTAGAAGTCTCTGCAATGGAACTGTTGTGTTTGTGCTCCTTTTCAAATTAGCAATAAGGAATAAATTAACATCCATTTTCTTGCCCGTACAAAGACGGAATCATATTGTGGGGCAGGGTAATGAATTCAGGGAATGCCTTTACATTCCCATATGGCTCTTCGGGAGGGGAATGCTCATGCACATGGCTCTTCCCCCTTGCAGGAAGGCAGGCAGAGAGGGGAGGAAAACCTCATTGTAGGGACAGATGTTCGCTGAATACTGCGCTCCTAAAGAATACCAAAAAAATCAGTAAGCTGAGTAATTCAAACATTGTCACCCAGTACCTAGTGAAAAAAATTGAGTTGGCTTATCTGTCCATCCTTTTATATGTTACTGTATTGTGTTGGAAGAGAAGAAAATAAGTTGGGAAGGGGCTGGTGACTGACCCAAAGGGATGTCTGGCATAGAACTGGAAAGAAACTCATCATTCTTCAATCTCTTTTTTTTCTTTTCCTTTTTTTTTTTTTTTTTCCCTGACCCAGCATAAATCATTAGTTCAGTTTTCTATATAAATTAGGGAGTTAAAGCAGCTGTTCATGTGTTCATGTGGGCATGGCTCATTATGCTGCTTTTCAGAACAGGTTAGTGCAGTATATTCAGAAACAACATAGAACCACCGGAGTCCTCCTATTTTTGTGGATGCAAAGTCGTAGAAAGGCTCAGCCAGAGTCCCTGACTCTAATTCTTGTTTTATTGAGTTAGAGGATGATGAGTAAAATAACTTACTCCTGCTGCTGTTTCACTTTCTGTACTCTCCTCCTCACTAATGTGGTATCTTACTAAGCTTTACAAATAATTTATTTAATGTTCTTCAGAGGCCACAGTGGTTTCAGGGACTTAGGAGGCCTCAATACCCATCCAAGTAAGGAAATAATTTTTTAAGAAACAGGTCCAGTTTCAGTCAGATTCTGCTTCTGTTTATATAACGCAGCTTAAAATAGCCATTGTGGTATTAGATGCAAAGACTTATGTTAATAAGGCCTAAATTTTATTGAGGTCCTTAAGTCAAGTACTGCTTTTTAGCGAAGCGCTTGAAAGCCAGGCTGTTCAAGGTATTGCAAAGTATTACGGTATTTCTTAATTCAAGGTATTTCAAGGCTTTGCAGCACTTATTAATTTTTACCTAGCCTCTTTGTGCCCTGCTTTCCTAAATATGCAAATGAAAAGCCTAGGAATTCTGTCTTATTCAATTGTAATGCACCTGTCATCACAATATCTAGACACCTGCCTTTCTACTTCACAGAAGTATTGTGAGAATGCATTAATTAACGCTTGTAAAATGCTTGGAGATCCTAGGGTGGAAGGTGCTAATGAGTTGTGAAATATTATAATGATGTTGCAGAATATTCAGTCTCTGTAAGAAAGACTTGCAGCTTTCTTTCCTTCATTGCTTTTCATGTTTCTAGATATTTTGCAAGAGAAGGTAAGTCTAAGCAGGAAAAAAAAAAAAAAAAAGNTTCAAAAAAAAAAAAAAAAAAAAAAAGGATTAAACAAGGTGGAATGATTGCTAATGCTGCTAGTTCGCTTGTGAGGAAGCCGGTTGTTTTTATGCACCTCTTTGCTTATTGAATTTTCTTTTTGTCTCTCTGATGAACCCGTACTTCAATGGCTTGTTGAGAATTCTCTGAACATTCAGAAATGTCAGGGGAGAAGATTTTCTTCTTCAGATTGCCAAGGCCTTCATTTGCATCCCCTAAATCAATTCTCACACATGATCAAAGCAGTTCTGGAAATTTTCAAGTGTGGGGAAAACCAGTCCTATAATTCTTTCTCTTCTAATATATACAGTCAGGTTCCAAAGCATTAAAAAAAAACACTTAAGAAAATCTTGATTTCGTTGAATCGAAAAACACATGAATTTGATGCCTCTTTATGTTGAGGAGATTGCTACTGTGTATTTAGGGACAGCGAGGCTAAAAAGGTGTAGCAGGTCATCTATGTGTGTTTCCCCTTCAGGCTGGTAAGGGCATTTCTCAAGGATTTTGTTGTGGAGCTTTCTTTTAAATGACCCAAAAGATGCCACTTGTGCCTCTTGCCTTACAGGAGTACTCTGTTGTTTCATAGATCTTGCTGTGAATAATTCATTTTTTAAAAAATTCACCTTGAATTATCTTTTTCTTAGTGTCATCATCATTCATTCCTCCTGCTTGGCTTAGACTGATAAAGTCACATCAGAACCAAAAAAAAACCCAACTATAAATCAAATTCCCAAAGTACTTTGGGATTCTCCTGTTGCTTTCTCCAGTGGGACTGGGAGGAGCTGGAGTGGACTTGCAGTACAGCCGCTTGGAAGCTGGTCCGTTGTTGCCTTCATCTCCTATTTTCCTTGGCGGTGCATGCAACTCTCTCGTGAGCTTAATTATGTTACTGCATAGTCTCTATGGCAATTGGTCCCTTTCAGAAGTGGTTTCAGGCAGCTGTGATAAACCCAGTGCTCGGTAGAGGAGACAAAGCAAGGTTCTGAGTTCTGACTTCCCATTAAAAGGAATCATAATCTGGGAACAAACTGCTACGCAGGCATTGACTGTACTGAGATGAAAATAAGCCCACACGCAGTTCTAGCCTCTTTAATTAAAGGCTGGACCACTTTCTCAACCTAATTCTAGACTACTTGGAGTCTGGACCCTTTCCCTACGCCACCCCTTCTGAACAAGAGTGCATCTAGAAGGAACGGTGCATATTTGGTGTGTATTCATTTATGATCCTGAGCTCTAACAGTCACAGCCAGATCCGCTGTTGACTTAACTGAGCACATCTCGCTTCTCTCTGTATTTTCGGTATGTGCTGGCTTCCTTTAAGTAGCAAGCAAAGATATTCAGTTTTACCTGTCGCCTTATCTTTTCATTTCTGGCTGCTCAGCTCCATTCTGACAAGTGCAATAAATGTGTCCTCCTGGGTCCTTGCAAGCCGGGCATTAGTCACACTGTGCATTTCAAGGACATCAGTCTGATAGTTTTTCAGCTGTAACAGAAAACATGTTCTGCCAGGAGCCATTTGTTCCAGTTTTGTTGCTTACTAATAAAATAAAAATCAATGATTTTTTGGAGCCTGAGAAGCAGGTCAGAGAGTAGGAGTAAGATAGGTGGTAAAAATGAAGGTGCTGAAGTTAGTTCTTGGCGTTTCTCTGAAATAATGGCATGTGGCATTTTGGAGACAGCCAGAATCTCTGTCAGTCTGTGAAATGCAGTTACCTGTGGCAAACAGCGCAGCTGTTGTTTAACAGCAAATAGGTCTGGTGCATAGCAGGTCTCGCAGTGGCCACTTTAAATCAAATTTAGTTCTGCGAACAAAATGGGAGAGGATGTTGAATTTGCCATACTTCGAGAGTTGGTGCTGATCATCGGTGGTGATACAGCTCAGAATCTCATCTTGCCTTCTCCACCACCGGTGGAGTACCCATCACATCTGTAGCCTCAGCCACTGCCAGTTCAAACCACTTAGTCATCTAACTAAACAAAATCATCGAACTGGTCTCAAAATACAGACTGAAGAGTTATTGGCTTTACTGAATCAGTGCCTGAGTCACCGCTGACTTGGAGGAGTTTTGCTTAGAGAGTGAAATGCAATCAATGCCTTCTCCTTCCTTGGAAATTTCCCAGTTTCATCGTGACTGATTCAGCTGATTAATTAACCTAGTGCTGGTAGTGTCATTGTGCAATAAAGGTTTACCTGGACGTGGCATTTCTTCTCTTAAAAATATCTCTCCTTCCTAACTTGGCAGAATCAGAAATATTTCAGTCGGTCCTGATGGTTTTACTGCGGTCGATGGCAGTGTGCTGGAATCCATGGTGTGGACTGCAGGGCAAATTTTGTTCTTTAAAGTGTCTTTTCTGCCCCACCTAATGAACCCAGGTTGTTCTCCAGTTTAAAGGTAACCATAACTTCTTGTGTAAAGTTCTCCAGTTTAAAGGTAACAATTTATTTTGTGTGAATTTGCGTGCCAGCTGCCCACTGACTTAGAAGCCCTCCTTAGATACTTTTATACTGACATTCAAGCTCTGTACATAGTTATATTTCTAATCAAAATCCAGTATTTGGGCAAATAGCTTTGTGTTGGTCAATGGGCAATCATCTCTTAACTGATGACATCTCGCCTTGCAAATCTTTACTAATGGGGTGGTTCTTACTCATGCATGAGGTTAGTAAGAGGAGTTGGAGCGTCCTGCTGAGCCGGACGGTCCTTCTACTCTCCATACAACGGAAAAATACCTAATGTAGCACACTGTCAGCTGGAGCTGCGTTGGCAGAATGTGAAGACTCAGCTCTCTGGCAACAGATGGGCTACAGGCTTCTTCTGACATGATCTGCCATCCAGCATATGTTAGACAGGCTGAGAAATCAAGGGGTTTTAGACTGAGGCTTTAGCTTTATTTAAAAACAGAAAGATGTCTTAGCTCTTGATGGAGCAGGTGGCCTTCAGCACAGTCGATGAAGTAAGTGTGGACTGAGGTGGTTGCCTGGATAAGGGAGAGCTCCACAGCACAGTGGTTGGGGTGTTTCTTGTGTCACACCGCAGCGGATTTCTCTTCAAATTCCTTTTCTGCTCTGCAATCACTCCTGTTAGCAAGATCCAGCAAATTTTGAGGTTTTGAGGATGGAAGAAGCTGTTGGGGGAGGGTAGAACAATTTGCCTTGGAATAGCCAAATGCATGGGCTTGCTGTGAGACAGATTCTGGCAATTTCCTAAGCCTTCAGTGACTACCCATGGGGGTTCCTCAGAAGGGGTTTCCTCCCCTGTGGTCCTTTGGTCCCCCATCTCCAGCCTGGGGGAAGGGAAGGGACCCGACTTGCCTGGGAGGGAGGGGGAGGTTTTCCTGGAACAGATCAGTCTTGGTATTTAAATCGCATAGTGTTTTAAAATAAAGAAATACCACATCTTGTAGGATCTTGAACGTTCTGGACTTTATTTTTATTTCACTGTGGGAGTGAAATGGCTAATAGGTACAAAGCATGAGTAGTCATAATCTAATTATAAAATAAGTTGGTTGCATTTTAGTTGTCAAAACTCTCATTGTGGTATTTTATTTTTTTTCTTTTGTTGAAGCATTTTCAAATTGAAATTTTTGACCAAAGAGCAAATACTTTCTCTATTACAGGGTGGGATCTGTACAACTTAATTAGTACNCTGGATGGTCTTTAAGGTCCCTTCCAACTCTTGCCGTTCTATAACTGAGGAAACTTCTTGATTTAGACCACGCTTGTGCATTCTGCATCCTGCTCCGGGGCAAGGCTTGCTGGGTTAGGTTAAAAATCAGCTTTCTACCTTTTCGCTGGAACGATCTGTGAGTCTTAAGGTGAAAACCATTTAAGTAACTTGACGTGGCTTTTTCTCTTGGTTTAATCAGCCTTTGCCTCCATCAGCTGCCTGAGGCTCGGCTGGGGCATCAGCTCAGCCCTGATTACCAACCGACTGCAGCTGCGGCAGAGTAGGAAAACCTAA
>VZRU01017015.1:54453-114451 GCA_013398155.1 Pedionomus torquatus | reverse complement strand
AAACAGAAACAGATTCTCATCTAGTAAGCAGCCCTTTTTTTTTTTTTTTTTTTTGTCTGGTGGTGAATATAGGTTTTTCTGGTCGTACCTGGCACTGATGGCAGTGGTTCCCCGTCGCTGTTAGAAGGTTTTTGAATTGCACTTTAGGGGCATCTTAAATCCCAGTGTTGTTAAGAGACTAATTTAGATTCTCTGAGTAACTCTTGGAAAGCCTACAGGGACACTGAACTCTTCTGAACATAGTTAGCCAGGGTTTTGTGTCAAATTTTTTAATTTAGTAAAATGCTGTTTGAGATTAAGAGAAATGAAAGAGGCAAATACCGAAATCAGTATTATAAAGCATTTTTTAAAGAAGTTGTTAGTTTCAAAGGGTTTGACTTTGTACTTTGTTTTCCTTTTAGTGAACAAGCATAAGCCATGGATTGAAACAACCTATCACGGTATAGTTACAGAGAATGACAACACCGTGCTCTTGGATCCCCCTTTGATAGCTCTGGACAAAGATGCACCTCTGCGTTTTGCAGGTAAAGAATTCATCTGCATTTCTTTTTTAACAAGTGGAATTTCTTTCTTGATGACAAATGCCGTGTGTTACTGGTATGTTTTCCCTGACAGTTGCGTAATGTTTCTAAGCTTTTAGACCCCATGAAATGTTTTTATGCTGACCAGGATTTTGTTTTATATTTAAAGCTATATATATACAGCTGTATCCAAATATCCAGACCAGAGACTATATTGCAGCTACTCTATGCTGCTTTCAATTTCATGTGTATATGTTAATTTTTTTCTGTTTCCTTGGAGTTTGTTGTTGTTTTTTTTTTTTCTTTGCACAGCTTCTGACCTTTTCCTCCGTTCTCTGGATTCCACATTTCACAGCATTCACTCTGGGAGTTCTGAAACAATTATTTTCTTCTCATTCTGAAGAGAGTTTTTGTTTTTCTTAGTGTTTTTGATTTGTGTCTTAACAGATTTGAAACAGTAGAATTACATTTCTTCTTTGCAGTATACGGAGTGAGAATTCCTGTAGAAATGTAGACTTCCTGTGATGAGCTTGCTTAGCGGTTTGGGGCTTTTAAAAAAATGAATGGCTCTTTCTACCTGAAGAAAAGGCTTTTCTCATTTAACACAGAATGGGAAGAATGATACGCAAGATACTTGCAGAAGTTTACTTGGTGACGTAAAATTTTTGAGTTTAAAAAGTCCTCGTAAAATACCTAGAGAATTTGACCCCAGAGAATGTGACATTAGCTATTTCTGGGAACATTGCTTTGCTTGAAGGAGGAAGTGACAGCAAAAGAGTGATTAAATTAACAGCCATTAGAAAAAAACATTCAGCATGCCTGCTGCATCGGGCGCTACAGTATTACAGCAATTTGGTCACAGTTTCTTAAAGTGGTACTTAAAATAACAGCTTTGTTGCGTTACCATAAGGCTGTAATTATCTCCAAGGCTGCCTTACAAATTCAGGAAGTTCAGAGATGGTGGTAAGCCTCTGAAATTCAAACTTCCTCATGTATTGAGTACACATGGCAGAGGCTCTGAAGTGATCTTAACTGGAAATAAAATTGCTGTCTATGAATGAAAAAACTTTTCCGAATGAAGAAGCTTGTGTTCACAAAACCTGTTAAGTAAGAAGAGCTGTAGGAAGGCTGACTTGGATACTTGGTGATTAGGGAAATCCTCCGCATCTCTTGCAGTTCTTACGTGCTTTAAATGTAGGTGCTGGTAGTTTGACAGCATTGAACAGAATTTGGAAATGGCCATTTTATACCTCTTGGTGAATAGTAAAGTTTACTTGAGTGCTAAATACCGTGAAGCTTTAAGAAAGTACTGGTGGAATATCTTCAAATACATTGTCGTATTTGCAGAGGAAAATCCAGTGTCAGAGCAATCTCTTTAAATGAGACTGCTTTTCCATTGTGTTTATCTAAATTGTATAAATGTGCTTTCATTTAATGAACGTTTTTACCAACTGGAAGTTGATTTTATTAAACGGTTGTATAAACATGATGTATTTTGGCTTTCAAAAACTAACAATCATTCAGCAGCAACAAAGCAATGGATTTAAAACAGTTAAATTCTGAGTATAGCATACAAATGTTATCAGGATTTTTTTTTCCATATGAGAAATCCTCTGCTGGATTTGAATGGTGTAAATTTTTAATGTCTGTGCTATAGGAATCTATAAAAGTATTCATCTGCCATTAAATGGAACAATACTTGAATCTGTCTTTGGGGAGACCAAGTGTGGGAGTGGTGTTGAATCAGCGTTATCAATTCTGGTTGGTGGTGCCGTAGTTGTGTCTTAGGACAGAGAATAGCGTTGTTATTGTCCAGCAGCATCTCTGTGGGTGTTTAAGTGTGAGAAGCCTGTTAGATAAGTGACATGTTTCCACAGCAAAACAAAGCATTTTCAGCATTAAATGGCTGTTTCAGTCCTAACTTGTATATTCCTACTTATAAATCAAATTTATTCATGCTTCAAAAGGTTGGATATTTTAATTAACTGTGCCCCCTAGCTGAGCTGTGAAAGTTCTGAACTGTCTGCAGGTTTGAAATATTTTAAATAGAGCTTTTTGCTTTTTTCAATTTTGAGCATGTTGAAACATCTTGAAACCAGTTCATTTAAATACTTTGTAGTAGATGAATTCTGGGGGGAATTAAAACTATTATTTTATTGCTTTGCTTCCTCGGTGCTGTGGGTAGAGTCCTAAAATTCAGATATGGAAAAATAAGTAGGGTTATATAGACATTTATATCTAGGGTAATTGTAATGGTAATTTTAATGGTTCTACAGAGTTTGAATGTAGTCATGCCAGGTTGTGTGGTAATACTGCCTGGCGTGTAGAGACCCTGTGGAATCAGTCTGTTGTACCAGGGGCGATACAGATGGGCCTGAGAAGGCAGTGACCCTTCTCCATCCTCAGTGAAAGTTTTCTGTGTTGCAAATCGAGTCACGTTGGAATTTGATCCAAAATGGTTTGGCTGAAAAAAATGAAATAAAGAACAAATACATTTTCTATTGTACAGTAATTCGTGTCGAAAATCAGTTTAAGGTCTGAGCTCTTAATATGGATTTCCCCTTTACTATACAAAAAGGAACTGAATTTTTATTGCATTTGAAACTAATAGTGTTGTATCTGAATGCCTTCATGGCTCTGAATGTGCTCTGTTATGAGAGTATAACGCAGGGTCTCGCTAGCAAGATGCTTGAAATGTTTCCCTTATGCAAGGGAATATTTCCTTGTGTTTTTTGATGTGTCTGTAATAGGGTTTTAATTCCTCTTCCTCCACCCCTAGAGAAAACCACTTCTCCACCACAATACTTTATTCTCCCTACTGATCTAGGATGCAAGAAGTATTTTTGTGGGGGTTAGGAATTTTTCAGCTTGGAGCGTGAATATGTGTAGAGCTTTGAAAATGACCTTGCAGGATCTCTATTCATCCTTCCAAAAAAAAACAAAACATCCACCCCAAAATCCAGCAGGGCTTTCTGCTGGCCTCTCCCCGGTGGTGTGTGGGGTTCCCGTGTTCCTGGGGTGAGTGCTGCCGCTTTGGATCCAGGCGGCACCGCTGTGTTCAGGGCAGGGAGCTGTGCTGACGTCCTGTCGGTGATGCCATGCTGGTTGGCAAACCCAAGAGAAAATTTTGCTGTGGTATTGCAGCCATTTTTGCATCAAATTTAAGGCACACATGAAATGATGTATTGTTTTTCACTCACCACACATTCAAATATGAACTGAAATGGAGGCATCACTAAGCATGAAATTTAAAATCAGTTTGCTTTTAAAGTACTAAATGTACTTTACTTTTTAAATGTACTTTACTTTTTAAAGTACTAAAAAATACTTGTTTAAGAGATGTTCTGCAGGTATTGAAATGGGAGGCTTTCCTGAAGGCTCTCCATGATCCTCATGTAGGATGCTGCTGGGTTGGAGCTGGGGGAGTTCACTTCCTCTCCCTCTGTGGATTGACAGTGTAGAGGGATGGCTGACTCCAGAGTTTGAAGAGTATCTGGTCACCCTTCGTATTGTGTTTAAATAGCTTATGAATATTTTTTTATAACTATATGACATAATTAAGTATTTTACATCATTCTATCATAACACTACAGAAGGAGATAAAAACAGTAAAAATCAACAAAATCTTAAAATTCTACCTCATCCTTACTGTTGTTTGTTTGTGCTACGCAAGAAAGGAGAAATACAGAATACCCTTAGGATACAGGATTACTGTATGTTTTCTGGCTTGCCTAAGTTCTACAAACCTGTGTTAGCTGTAAAATGAAATAGGTTTTTCAACTGTAATTACAGCTGAGCAAAACACTGAGGTGCTGTCCTAGTTATAGCTTACTTAATGGAACAGTTTTGAAAATATCAAATATAAACTAATTTTCAGATTGATCGTCATCCTGTTCTAAGATTAGGAGAGGTAGAAATTTATTTCAGTAATGTATCTCAGCTTCAGAATGAAGTGAGAAAAAGCATTAACCTTAGGGAGTGTGGTATGCGACTAAAAACTTACTTCAAGGCAATAAAAACATTCATTGCCAAGAATTCTATAGTTCTAGAAGAGCATTACCTATAAGATATAAATATATGCATTTCGTAACTGAGATGACAACAAATGTCATCCGTGTATGAGAATTTTTAATCTGTAAGTTGTTTTATTTGTCTTGAAAGTGCCACGTAAGAGTCTAAGACAGTTTTGAGAAAGGAGGGGGAGCTTTAATTTTCAAAATATTTTGTAATTTAAACAATTATTCCTTTTTGCTTCTTTTAATTGCAGAGACACTTTGAAGAAGGGAGCTGAAAAAGTCTGTTAGGTTGGGAACTCTGCATTTGCTCATTTAGAGCACTTGCATCATAACTAACACCATAGATTTTATGCATTATAAATTTTTTCAGTCACGAGAGCAATGTCTGTGCACTAATAAAAGGGCTTTTTGTTAACCTTACTAGTGTGTGAAGTGAAAAATATGATTGCATCGGGTCTGTTATTGTGCTGAAAAACATCTGGCAGGAATTGAGCTATAGTACACCTTCAACAGAAGATTTACACCTTAAAAAGCATCTGGAGACACATGGCTATTTACCAGAGAGCTAGTTTATGTCTTTATGTTCAGGAGCCAAAAATACAACGCCTGAACTTCCTGGCAGCCAAATTGGGGTTGCTGCCAGAGTTAAAGGTCATTTCCGATGATAAAGAACTGGCCAATTTTTAAACAGCCTTCCCTTATCCAAATAGGTAATTGCTGCGTTAGCGCACTCTCCCTCTTCTCTCCATTAGCAGCCTTTCTGCTTTAATCTTTCCTGCCATGTATTTTTTTCCCTGTAATTTTAATGTTTCACACCCAGCGCTTGGCTCTCAAGGTCAGAGTTACTGGGAGGGAGCAGGGAGGTGGGTGTAAGGAGTAGGAGATGTGGAATATTTAAAAACTTGCAGCTGGAATATCACTTGTGGCTAATCAGTGGTGTCAGCTATGAATTTGAGCAATGCAAAATTTTCTTGAATGATCCTATTGGCAAAACGCATTAAAATCGGGGACTATATTTATATTCTGTGTAAGAATAGACTGAAATAAATTATGTGGGTGCCACGAGAGGCCACATACTTGGTTTGTTAAAATAAAGAGCTGATTATAAATTTAGGGATTACCTGAAGTGAGTTTCAGAGAGGACCTAGTAAGAGCTATTTCAGAAACTGACTCCTGTTAAAATGAAGGGCTATATATCATGGAACATTATAGGGTATTTTCCCTTAATTATATTTCTGCTTCAATATTAAATTGTAAGTTTGCCTTTTTGAGAAAAGTATTTCTGTGGAACGGTAGAACCTCATCTCTTTTTAAGGCCAATATATTGAGACTTAAATATCTGTGTTACTGCAAGTTGTTTGAAATGTGTGAGAATTACCAGGAGATGTGCCAGAAGTGGTTTTAAGGGTATAGGTCTGCTTTGTTGTACTGGAATTCAGGTCAAAGTTGCTGGTAATGAGAAAAAAAAAAAAAAGTCTATGCTGGATGATATGTAAAAGGTGGTAGTTTGAGGGTTTAACAATCTGTGATTTCCAGATTTTCTAATCTGTGAAGAATAGGGTAAACTGTCTTTTCATTAAAACAGTGAAGCCATTCCAGATGCCTGTCACAGTCATCTAATCCCATTGTAAAACTTGGTTATAGCCGAGATATCCACATAAGAGTGGAAGACGCAGGATGCTGGGGAAGCCTGTGCTTTCTTGGAGTGGCGGGGGGTGGCAAGGCAGGCTGCTCCAGGGCATCTGCGCAACTACAAGATTGATATATTTGGGTACCCAAATCTCTTCTGCCCAGCATTACAGTATTTCAGCAGTAGAATAAAATGATGGAAGGTGTTGGTTGCTCGTTTAGCATAGAAAAGCAATACACTGCTAGGAAAATACGTAGCTCCCCCAACCTCATGCTAAAGATTTTTGTATTCATTAGGATCACAATTTAATGTGTATATGTTTCAGTCATCAATTATGGCAATACTGTTGAGTTTGATGTAGAATTTAAATTTTACAAATGGTAGGTGTTACACAATCTATTCGTAGAAACACAAAAATCCCATAATGATTAAAAAAGTAAAAAATTTCTGGAACTCAAAAGCAGAGTATGAAGTTTTTTAACTGTAGAAACATGGCGGTTTCAGTGTAATAGATAAAAGGTTGTTTAAATTATTTAATATCTCCTTTAAATAGAATAGTATAAATTCTGATAAATTCTACCTTATGGAATTTCTTCAGCAAAATGGAATTTTGAAAATACCTTTTGTTTAGCAGTTTTTTAACTGTTAAAAAAAAAAGAAAAGAAAAGGAAAAAGAAAAAAGCCTTTTGATAAATTTATGAAATACTTCAAAATTCTACAAAGAGCAAGTTGGAATTAGAAGAGTAAATCACATTTAACATAACTAAAACTCTAAAATTGCAACAGTTACAACAAATCACCGCTGGAATTTTAAAATACATTTTTTCCCAAAGCTTTTCTGTGTAATGTGTGCATCTTTGCTTTTTCCTTATTTGCTCCCTTTCAATCTTTCCTGTTACTGACTTGGGTTTATCTTTTCTCCCTTTAGAGAGTTTTGAGGTGACAGTCACCAAAGAAGGTGATAAAGGGTTCTTTCTATCCCTTTTACGACTATTAACCTACTAACTTTGGTTATGAAATGGGGAATCAGCACTTAAACAGAAGATCCTGTCATGCTCTTTTGTCCCATTTATTCTCCCAGTTTTTTTCTATTTTAAAATATATCGATAAAAACTGTTATGTAACCAAACCCCTGGTTAGAAATATCTGTAAATCAGACATCCATTTGAACCATTTGGGAATATTGTACACTGTGTGGACACTGAAGAAGCTGGATTGGGGGAAATTAGCATTTTCACTGATAGCTTACTTCTTTGCAACATTTTAATTTTTTTTCCTATGCTTTGTAAATGAATATTTAACTACCAAAGCATCGTAACACCTTCCCTACAATACAGTTCCATTAGTACATACTTCAGAGGTTTAAATCAAATACCCTTTTTTCCCAATACCTCTAGCTGTGTTTAGGAGTGTATTTGTGGTACTGTGATACCACTGCAGCTGTGATAGCAAAAGAGTGGTTTTTGTTGGTGTGAGAAAATCACCTTCAAAACATAATGTGTTAAATGGGTGAAACCCCAGTGTAGGTGATGAAACCGTTTATTGAGTGGCTTTTTTCAGCACAGTGAGGTGTGCTGGGCTCCTTCCACGTAACGGAGCTCTCACAGTGTAGTTTTAGGCTTAGATGAATTTTAAAAAGATGTGTTATGGACTCCTGTCTCAAGTTTGGTAGGTTGAAGAGTTGGCATAGAAAGGAAAGCCCATTAAATCCTTCCATGTGAGAGCTGCTTTGAGTAACATATTTGGTCTGTATTAGTAGATAGCAGTTGAAATGGATGCCTGAGAAGTTGGTATTTCTACCTTTCTCATTCAGTAGTTTATTTTGATTCCCTAATTTTAGCCAGGTACATTGCACAGGAAGACTTTGTTCTTTGATCTGTTGACAGAATTTCTGTAATTATGGTGCTGAACCTGTACTTGAAGCTTTTTCATCCCTTGACTTGTAACTGTGCCTTTTAACCTTTTGCTCTGGTCAAAATAAACAAGCTGCCCAGCTACTCCCGGTAGCTTGGCATAGAAGATGTTACCAGTGGCCTTGGCTGTATGCTCTTATAAGATGAACTTTTACCCTAGAGCTATCTCAAGTACTCCTGTGAAATGCCTGTCTACATTTCTCTTTTTCTCTTTTGTACTCCTGCATGAATGGATGCAAAGTAAACAAGTTGCTTGGAAGGCAGATGTATGCTTCTTTTTTACTAAAGTTCCCAGAAATCACCCATTTTAAAGCACAATGCTCTTGCTTTGTCCACAGACCCTCACAAACCCTTGGCTGCAAAATATTTGGTTATTTATTTTAAAAAACGTGTAAGAGTTTTGACCAATTCTGACCTCTTTTACTTTGAACCTGTAGGTGAGATTTGTGGATTTAAAATTCACGGGCAAAATGTTCCCTTTGAAGCAGTGGTAGTGGATAAATCCACTGGTGAGGGAATAATACGCTCTAAAGAAAAGCTTGACTGTGAACTGCAGAAGGACTACACCTTCACCATCCAGGCCTACGACTGTGGAAAGGGACCAGATGGAGCAAATGCAAAAAAATCCCACAAGTAAGTAAATCTGGGGGGGGGCTGAGGGGAAGTTTGGTGTCAAGCCATCTCGCTCGTGGTGATTTATGGTCTGTTTATATGTAAATGAAAACCGAGTGTTAATTCTGGAAGACTGTCATATAATGGTAATATAAATAGCAGCAAAATGAAACTGTTTTGACATCTCTTTAGCTGTGCTGTAGATGATACTGATTTATCCCTTGATGGTGCTGGATTTACGTTAGTGTGGGGACAGAAGCGGGAAGACTGTTGATAGAATTAAAATCTTGGCTTGAGTTGACAGAGCGAGTTTGCATGGGAATTCAGTTTCTAAAATCAAAAAACTGATTCAAGGAGTTAATCTATATTAAACCTGACAAAATGGAAGAGAATACATGTTGCTATCATTTCCAGCCAGCCTCAGCAAAAAAATTAAAGCAAGATCAATAGCATAAGGTTCATTAGATTAAAGAATGGGAACAAAGCAATCTCTAGCTAATCTTTATCTAAAGAAAAAACCACAATGTAAAATGCTGTCTAGAAAATCCACTTGAAAATAACTGTTTTAACACCCTGGTGTAAACATCTGCAGAGCATATGGAAGATTACTGTTTGTGGGAGGCAAAGAAGGGCATAAATGAGTGAGGAATAGACTTTGAGCACTCATCCTGGTGACTTACGCAGTCTTGTTAATCTAGAGCTGCGCTTCAAATACGCAGGAGAAAGTTATCTCCTTAAGGATTACACTTATGGAAAATAGGTATGCCCTTAAACTCTATTTTGTATTCAGAGTGTCTTTTGAAGAAAGTTCAAAGAAAAAGATGGCAGCAAATGTTTTGTTGGGTTGGCTGGAAATATTCTTTGTTCAGTTTGATAGTGTACAGTTCCTTCTCCGTGCCGGAGAACTTAGCTGTATTTTTCTACCTGTGTTAGTTAGTTGATGTTGGTTATCCATATTCATGGCTGTGTAATGAAGCAGTACAGGTCCAGCAGCGTGCTCTGCAACTCTTCCTTCCCTGCAGCAGAATGATGGGTTTCCAAGATGTACACCTACAAACCACTGTTGAATTTCCCTGCCCCATGACTGTCTGTGTTACGGTTTTTGTGGCTTTTAATCATCTTGGATTTTAGCTTTTAAACTTGGGAATATAAAGCAGGTTTGGTAAAGAAGGCCATTTTTTGTGGCATCTGTTTAGCACATAGGATAAAACACAACTTTAAAGATTCTATAGTTTATTTTTTTTAGCATAAGGATTATATTGATCATTGACAGAAACTGTATTATTTTCCTGTTCTGTGTGTACTGACAACAAGTGAAAACCATGAAAGGATGGAATCCAAGATGCAATCTGTTGAGGATTATCTAGCTATATGATGTCTTAAAGCATGTCTCCTGCTTCTGTGATTCTTCCATTTAAATTATTTGATCTCTCATTCCTACATCGAAGAATTAAGCCAGTTTTCACTGACTTACACAGCTCAGTACTTTATTAGCAGAAGAAAACTAATCAAACACACTTGACTGAGCTCTTAGTCTGAGACTGGTCTTAACTGTCATTGTTGTTCAAATGAAATAAAAATTGGGTGGTTTATGTCAAATACTCTGACAGCGGGAAAGAGCGACAAGGATTGTGCTGGTTTAACAGAAGTGAAAACCTATTTTGTCACAGCTGTATTTTGTTGTATTTCTGTAAAATGGCAGCAGTTTAAAAGGGTTGGAATCTTATTTGCAAATAAATAGCAATAGTAAGCTATAACCTAGAACCACACTGAATTATATAACAGATCAGAAAACCATCCACTGCTTTCTTAGTTAGAGAAGTTGAGATTGTTAAAGATGGAGTTATCCTTCAGAATTTAAGCTTCCTGAAACAAATTATTAATGACTAATAAAAGTAACAGAGGGAGCTGTTTCATTGGATTCCTTGCACAAATATGAGTTTTGCAATATAAAGGAAACTGACATTTCTGTTTTATTTCCAGAGCAACAGTACATATTCAGGTGAATGATGTTAATGAGTATGCTCCTGTGTTCAAAGAGAAGTCATACAAGGCAACAGTTATTGAAGGGAAGAGGTATGACAACATCCTGAAAGTGGAAGCAGTGGATGCGGATTGTTCACCTCAGTTCAGCCAGATTTGCAATTATGAAATTGTAACTCCGGACGTACCTTTTGCTATTGACAAAGATGGTAAGAACACGATGTGAGGTGGAATGGCAATTCCTATAATTTGCCACCCTAAGAATAGGACTTCCAACTGGTCAGCAGCCCTGGTTTGACCATTTCCTACAACATAGTTAAAAGGTGGTGTTCCCTTTGGCAGTTTGAATTGATAATGAAAAATGCCAGTGTCTTTCGATGCCAATACCATGTGCTGTCTACTGAGGTAAGGAGCAGATGGTCTGTTGCATGTGTATTGTTTCTTGTAAAATGCTTTTCAAAATAAAGGAAATATGGTAGCTCTAATATGTTTTAAGCCAGCTCTCTTAGTAGGTTTGCTTTTTTTTGCCTGTAGTCTTCTATTCTGTATTAGGATAGCTTTTGCTAATTAGCTTTCAAGCATAGAATTCCATGTGTGTGTGCTTTTCACATTGGAATACTCATGTGGCTCTGGAGATTTACAGTATCATGGTTATTGGCTTTGAAGTGTAGTGATTTACTGATTTGTTTAGGTAATTTCATTTCCACCACTGATCTGTGGATCTTTCAAGATTTAGACTACTTCTAGGGCTTCAAGCAAGCTGATTAAGCAAAGTGAGAGCATATTTAGTCGGCTTTAGTTTGAGTTTTTGGGGGATCCCCATTGCCAATGGATAATTTTTATCAGCGTGCAGAGTAAAAAAAGGTTGACAGTCCTGGTACATGCCAAACAGTTTATAATCAGTTACCACCTATGAGCAGTTTAATTTTGAGTAATAAGCACTGTTAAGAGCCTAATAAGTATATACCTGCTGTTCTGTGTATGTGTGCTCATCTTTGGAGGTACGTAATTTTTAAGGATGTAGGTCTAATGTCTGGCATTGAGAAGTCAAGTAGTGAAGGGCTAGTTCACCTACAGGTCTGTCTATAAAATCTTGGTACCTGCATGAAGTATATAGGTAGTACCTGGGTGCATCTAATGTGGCAGTGACCCTGAGAAATGAGTAGGTGTTGATGTGTCATCATAGCCTCTTTTTTTTTTTTTGTCTCAGGTTATATAAAAAACACAGAAAAGTTAAGTTATGGTAAAGAACATCAGTATAAACTGACAGTAACAGCGTATGACTGTGGGAAGAAGAGAGCTGCTGAGGATGTGTTGGTTAAAATTAGCATTAAGCCTACATGCAAGCCTGGCTGGCAAGGTTAGTTTGATCTCTTTCCTATCTTATTTTAGCGTTTTCCAGTACCTTCGGTTTAACATGAGAGATTTTTAATATTGTTTCTTTGGATAAATACACAGGTTGGAGCAAAAGAATAGAGTATGAGCCTGGTACTGGTTCGTTAGCGCTCTTCCCCAGTATGCGTTTGGAGACGTGTGATGAGCCAATAACTTCCATTCAAGCGACGGTTGAACTAGAAACCAACCATATTGGTAAAGGTTGTGATAGAGACACCTACTCTGAGAAGTCTATTCACAGACTCTGTGGTAAGAGTGCTTTTGTTAAAATAAAATGATCTCTCTTGCTTATTCATTTCTCTTCAAATGTTACGTTAGGCCACAAATCAATGAATAGGTATCATCTTCATTTGCATACAGTTTTTTACAGCTTTTTTCTCAGCAGGCAATAAAAAGTATGAAACTGGCTGAAGGTGACTTTTAAAAGAATTCTGAAATGTGGTAAAGAATCTCTCTCTTCTGCCTCTCCAGTAGCTTATATAGACTAAGAATTTCCCTCATGTGAGATTCATGTTCAAGAGCTGAGATGACGTTGTGTACGTGGAAGGTTATAGCTGTTAAAAGCTCCCTGTTTTTCTGAGGCTTGATGAATGTGAAGGATGCAATGTAAGAAGTACAGGGTGAAAAAGTAGATGAGAGAACCAAGAACAGTTTATTTGCATCAGTTAATATACAGTGTGCTTGCCCTAAGAATAAAGGGCACCTTGGCATCCTTGTATGCTGCAGTTGAAGGTCTCTCAAAAAATTTATGAATCCAGTATGGAAGAATTTTGATTACAGGACAAATTAGTAATGATGATTTATGTCTTCAGCTTCAGTTGAAGTTAGTATAAAGTGTGAATGCAGTGTAACCCTAGAGACCCAGGCAAATCCTAAGCTATTCTCTGACAAGGTCACTGTGACATTAATGAGCTTGAAGTGGGGGGAAATAAACAGCAACCGAGTACCTGCTGGGTGTCTTTGTTCCTGACTATATTATTAGGCGCTGATCTGGAAGGGGATGCTTATGCAGCTCTCTTCAGCTGGATGGATATTAGTCTTTAGTATAGTGTGAAGAGAAGGGCATCGTGTTCGTGGGCCCGAGGGCCAAGTGGTATTAATGCAGTGGTTCCTGAGATAGAGGCGAAATAAGGTTCTACAGCTGCAGAGATAGTAAGCAAAACAGTTTCAATGAGATTAGAAGTTAAATTTACTGAGGTCATCATGGTATTAGATGTTTATTGTTAGTGCCACATTATTAAAAGGAGAATTGCTTGTTGTGTGACGGTAGTGCTTAATTCTGACAGTTGCTGCTGAAAAAATAGTGCTCAGAAAAACAGTTTGGTTTGAGACTAACTATGATCTTTTTAGTTTCTACGTGGTTTTTTTTTCATTTGAGTGAACATTTCTATTGTAGGTGCTTCTTCTGGCACAGCTGAGCTGCTTCCCCCTCCGAGTAGTGCTGCTAACTGGACAATAGGACTTCCCACTGATAATGGCCATGACAGTGACCAGGTCTTTGAATTTAATGGCACGCAAGCTGTGAAGATTCCAGATGGCGTTGTCACAGTCAATCTAAAAGAGCCCTTCATGATTTCGGTGTGGATGAGGCATGGGCCTGGAACCAAAGAGAAGGAAACAATTCTGTGCAATTCTGATAAGACAGGTTTGTCAATACTTCAAATACAAACAGTCTCATTGTTGAGGTTTGTTTCTTTGTTTTTATATGCAGTGGCAGCACCTTAAGTTCTTTCTCTAGGTTAAGTTTTTCTTGGAAGTGAAATGAAAAGGAGTGTAAAAACTGCTCTTTGTTGTGCTATAAAGGCATGGCCCTGTATTATCTGGCTTCAGGTTAGGCAGACTTTTTTTGTAATTCTGCTTTGGTTATTTTGTGCGATTTTTTTTTTTTTTTTACTGTCATAGATGACATATTCTAGTAATGCAGTCACAATTTTTGTGTCTCCAAAGATAGCCTTATTCTTGATGCTGTTTAAAATCATTGATCGTATATCAGGTTTAGTGGCAGATTTGCTACTGTATCTTCTTCTTTTCTAGAAGGAGATAATTCCTCCGGTGGTGATTTTTTTTTTCCACCCTGTGCATAATTGCAGTCTCTGTGAATGCTACAGACACAAACATTTTGAAGATGCTATTAATAAGGAGGAAATCTGATAGCCCTGTTTTCCATAATTGCTGTCTAAAGGGTCAAAGAATTCTTATCCTTTGTTAGCTGGAGCAGTGCATTTTTTCAGTGTATTAGAAGGATACTTGATTTCAAATGATGCTAGGTTTTTCAAAGGAAATTACACTGAAACTAGAACAAATGTAACAGCCCTCCCCTTAATTAAATTTTTATATGAAGAAAGATTTAACAGTATTTATAATATCCCAAAGGCATTTATTTGGACAAGAGAAAAGTGAGTGTCATTCAGAACCAGGTAGAAATATTCTCCTCTTTTCCTTACTGTCACCCGTTCCTGTTAAAAAAGACCCCAAAACCCAAAACTTTGGACTCCTTGAAGTAAGTGGACTGGAAAGAAAAAGGCAAATTTAAATATAGTTTTTCTGTTCTAAAGAAGCAGACCTTTAAAATAAATTTTCCTTTTTTATTCCTTGGTTTGACCTAACTGTGTAATTTTTGCGACAGATAGTTTCTGTTAGTAGAAATACCATTTGCATTCATTTAAATGGTATCTTACAAAGTACTGAAAGACTGGAACTGGATTTGTTGGAGGCAATTTAGAATATATTGAACTGGTAAAGTACAGTCAGATTTAGCACTGTCAGGCTGAAAGATTAATGTGATTGTGGTATTTTTTCATTCTTTCCTTTCTTGACTCATCCATGCCATGGAATGGATGCGGTAGCTAAAATGTTTCTTATTCTTACCTGTTTTTCTAGCATCTCACCTTTGTATTTCATTTAAATATTAAATCCCTTAAAGCTATGACTGGATAGTTTTCTCTTAGGAAAGCATGTCCACCTGCCATCATGGGTACATATTCCAAAACAGTAATTAGATGTGGTAGAAGGTACTCATTTGTAACAAAAAAGCTGTTCTGTTTGCAAATAGAGCTCTTTTTCTCCCTCTGACAGGTTTATCTCTGTGAGTCTTTAGTCCTATGCCTGGTTTAGATTGGATTTGGAGATAGACGCGTCTGTTTATTGTACAGTGTATTACTCATGGGTTGTTCAAGAATGTTTGCCCTAATTACTGTTACAGATGTTTCTCACTCCTCTTAACACGCCTGATTTACTTCTACATTTATTTCTTCCTATCAGTTACTTGGGGATCTGTGTATGAAACTACAGAATAGGCATTTTTTGTGGAGTTCTTAAGCTTTACAGAAAATAATGATATTAATTACATTTCTTGTGCAGATATGAACCGGCACCACTACACACTCTATGTGCACAACTGCCGACTTGTTTTCCTCTTCCGCCAAGATCCTTCAGAGGGAAAAACATACAAACCTGCTGAATTTCACTGGAAGCTAAATCAAGTGAGTTTGGAAGGATAGTTGGTGGGATGTTAGAATGCAGTCAAAACCATCAGAGACTAAATTCCCTGATAGTATAATTATTAATAAATGTCCTTTTTGCAGCTCCAGACTCCTCGTGATACGTTTTACAGAATGCAACAGTACCTATTTTGTTTGCAGTCAAGTGTCAGAGATAGTTTGAGCTTGAATGTAACACTTCTTTAGTGGTTTTATTACGCCCACTGGGATACTCATGAAATAAAGTCTTTGTCCTGAGAGGTAGTACAATGTGGATTTATATGTGAAAATCCAATGTCAGTATTTAAGCTGTGATGTCAGTTGTCTTCACTAACTACACTGTAAGATAATGTCTGTGAATAAACAAGAAGTATTCCAGTTTGTTTATACCACTAAACTACTTGTGAATATCTGTCATTTTTGCAGATCAAAGTGTCAATAAGGCAGCAGAAGAATTTACCTTCTTAATCCATTTTCATGCTGAAATATAATTCGTGACTTTTTACACATAGCACGCAGTAGCTACAAATAATTTTTCTTAATTAGATTTTACTCTGCAAAAATAGAGTTAACAGGCCTCTGAGGGATGCAGGTCATTTCTGCTTCCTATGTACAGAGAAGAGCTGTCTGGTTCTGTTTTTTCAGTCATGGACTCTCTTAATTATTTTATGTTTGAAAGGAAAGGCTATAATAAGTTATCATTACTTTGGTCCTGCTAAAATCTACAGGACTTATTTCTATGAGTTATGATGTTAGGATGTGAAGAGCGAGACAGAAGGGACTAAGTTTTTTGTGTGCTTTTCCAGCCTTTTGGATCTGAGTGATAAAATAACCCTGTGATTCTGTACATTTATAAAGGCTCTTTTAGTTGCTTTAGGTTGCTATTGCAACTGTTTTCCCAGTTACTAAATAGTGAATTACTTTCTAACATAGCTAACTATATTCCCTTTTCTGTGCAGGGCAATATGTACTGTTTTAATGGTAAAATGCCCATATATATTCTTCCTTGGAGGATTGTTACTTTCCAAAACTAAGCAGCTTTTACTATAAATGATTCTGTCATGAAAGGTTTTTTCCCTCTTCAAAATGAGCCCCTCTCAGCAAATACTAGTCCTTTGTTAAGCAATGTATTATAATAGTATTTTGGGATGTGTTCTCATGTAGATATGTATTTTTAAATTTAAATATGCTGTTATTAGATATTGTACAAAATAAAGGAATAGAACTACTTCCTGTATTGGCAATAGAAGAGAAGAAACTATAAATATTTGACAGTTGGTTTGCTGTTTTCAGATGCGTGCTATGTGTGAAACAAAAGTATGTCTCTACAGGCTTATGGGTGTCAGTATGTCTGCAGGAGGTATATGCAAAATGGGTATCAGATCAGTTAGTTGCTCAACTGTAATTAA
Organism: Pedionomus torquatus; assembly: GCA_013398155.1. Taxonomy (NCBI): domain Eukaryota; kingdom Metazoa; phylum Chordata; class Aves; order Charadriiformes; family Pedionomidae; genus Pedionomus; species Pedionomus torquatus. The sequence continues at coordinate 97,493 of VZRU01017015.1, read as the reverse complement.
AACAAATAATTAAAGTAGTGTTTTTAAAACTTTCTTTGCTCAGGTGTGTGACAAAGAGTGGCATCATTATGTCCTCAACGTAGAATTTCCTGCAGTAACTCTTTATGTAGATGGTGTTTCGTATGATCCTTTCCCAGTGACTGAAGATTACCCACTTCATCCTTCAAAGATAGAAACGCAGCTTGTAGTTGGAGCGTGTTGGCAAGGTAACTGTTGGCAATTGGTAATACTTTTGATCATCTGGCTTTTTTAAAGTGAAAACTTTGTGGTTAGTCTACTGGCATATAGCAGATTTTTTTAGTGCTTGTAAGGTAACTTGTTTTGTTCTTCACAGATTAGTTTCACTCCTAGGTAGTATCACGTTTCCTTTTTTAGTCTTTTTTTTTTTTTTTCTTTCATTAGTATGTTTTTGCTCATTGACCCCAGGTGTGTATAAAATATGGAGCTACTCATTGAGCAGCATTCCAAAAAATAACTTTTGTGGTAACTGTGGAAATATAAATATCTTAAACCAGTTGTAAGAGTATATCATATACTTCTGATTGCTAAGCAGAATGCTTCATTTCAAGTAGCTTGAAAAGTGTATTGTAGAAAATAGGTTCTCATAAATGGAAGTGAAACTTGCCCACAATTCAGCTAAGCAGTACGTTGGTTTTGTCTTTTGGGTATTTAACCATTTCTGCCTACACAAATAAGCATAGAAAGCGTCTGCTTTATTGTATGCAGACTGGGCCTTAAAATGTGCTATTCTGCAAGCTGTAAAATGCTGATTCCTGTGAGAAAAGCTTGAGAAAAAGGAGAATAGTGCATTTGAACATGGAAATTGATGACTGGAGATGTTACAAAGACGTAATGAAGCTCTTGCTTCACAGTCCTGCACTGAAATGTTTGCTGATTAACTTGCACCCTGGCTGGTATAAAGCTGGTCTTTTTGGTTGGAGATAGAACAGTGTTAAATCATTCCTGTCTTATTGTAGTTCAGAATATAGACTGTAGTTGCAGTCTGCAGTAATGCATAGAAGTACCTTGTGAATGAATGACAAATGGAAAGCTTTGAGATGTTTTGATCAAATTAAATCTTCTGTTGTCAATGTCTCTTTTCTCTTTGAGTTTAAAGAAGGTTAAAGAAGAAGGTTAAATAATGAAAATATCCTCTCCATCAAAATTACTGTTTTGTGACAAGTTCACCTTCTTTCAGGGTTGATGTCACTTCAGTGCTAAATCTTTTGGGTCAATTAATTATTTTCTCCATAATTCATCTCATTCTGTTTGTGACTTTCCAAGTATCTCTTCTAGCTCCTAGAGAATCTGTAGTGGCTGGTTTTCAAGAAACTGGAGCTTGGAAACTGGTCTAGCTATGTGTATGGATTGTATAGTGGATGCAGATGTGTTCTGCATCCTAGTAAAAGCATATATTTTTAGTTTAAAAACACCTCTGCTTTCATATTGGCACCATTATATGATTCTTTGATGTGAGAATTTGAGGCATTACCTTTTAAAGGTTCCCCCAAATGCCTCATTTTTAGGGAATTAGAACACAGGGGAAAGAAGTGTGCTGAAGGCATGAAGTTGGTGCTTAAGGCCATCCTCTTTGTTGTACCAAGATTTTTAAATAAATCAGGCTGCACTGCATTGTATGTACAGATCACCTCTAAGGAGATGTTTTATACTTGTGAAAAATCCTTCTAACATTTCTTTTATAATATTAAAAGCTATTTAGATGTTGTTTGGTGCTTCCCTCCTCAGACGCTTCCTTCTGATAAATCGACTGTATAATACGTATGATATATTGTTATGATAAAAAAAAAAATGTGTTGGTCATGACTCCTTTTGATTAGCATTTAATGCCTTCTGGTGATTTGCTGATACAGGCTGGATCTCACCTTAAGGTCCCCTTTAGTAGTTGGAAGAGGAGAAAATAAACAGAGGCTGTTGATGGAGCTGTACTTCATTACTAATAGTGGTTTGTGTGAGATTGGATACCTGTGGTTAAAATGTTCTCCAGAGCAGCTGTTTTACTGCAGGTTGTGTGTGAGGCTCTTCAGGTTGTCTTGTCCTGAATGTTATGTTCTTGTCCCGGCACAGTAATGCTGCTTCCCTGCATTGCAGCTGTTAGTGTTTCAAAGAACTCACAAATCCTCGAGTCGCTGGGTTGAGTATAAGCAAACTATTTTGGGGAAGTGCTGCTGGGTATTTTCTGTGATAAGAGAGTTTGGCAGATTATAACAACTTGATCCTTTCCCTATTGTCCTATTCTTTGTCTTGCTTTTCTACAGAATATTCAGGAAATGAAAATGACAATGAAACTGTGCCTGAGACCTCTGCAGGTTGCTGGAGTTTTTCCCTACTGTTTTATTTCATTTTTAAGCCAAGACATTGCTTCATCTTGCACACAGCATGAAATGCAGGCATTGCATTCGGGCCATTGACCTTCACATAATCCTCTCCTAGGCTTGTTTCTTCATTGTGCTTCTATTTACAGAGCTTCATCAGCTGGTTTTGTTTGGTTTTTTTTTTTTGCTTTCTTGTTTGTTTTTTGGTGGGTTTGGGATTTTTTTTTGGTTGCACCCAAATGCACATCCACGTTCAAATCTGCAACCATTGTGATTGCAGTGAAGTGGTGTAAAGTAAGTTGCTGATGTAAAATAACAACTATAATTTCTTTAATCCAGTTTTGTTAAAACATAAATCCACCTCATCCTGTATAAATGTTTGTATATATATGTATGTAGGGGTGTGTGTATTATAGAATCATTCAGTAGGTCGAGAAGGATGTCTGGAAGTCAGGTGGCTCTGCTCCCCACTCATGGCCAGTTCTGCAGTTAGTTTGGGTTGCCTGTACAGAATGCAGACACGCCTGTAGTGTGCAGTGGATACTCACTTGGTCAGAAATTGATAGAAAGTTCTAATTTCAGTGATCGGCCATAAAAGCTTTGGCTTCCAGGTACTTCAAGTTGGCAAAGGGTTTTATTTTCTTAGAAATTTTTAGTGGTAGTTTGGTGCATTTTGAATCTTGAGACACTTAAAATTAGTGTGTATTTCTAAAAGTGTGTTCAACATAAATACTATAAAGAATTCCTGGAATGGTCTAGATATAATTGACGAGGTTTCTAGCTGTGCATCACATTGTAATTGGGCAAGGATGTGACAGAATCCAGGGGCTAGAGGCTGGAGCTGTACAAATATAAACTGGAAATGATGTAATTTGTAAAAGGACCATTCACTACAAAAAATTATGCCAGGCATCTTTTATCACTTAAAATTTTTAAAACAAGCTTAGATATCTTTTTAAAAACTGGTAGCTTAGCAAGTGATCACCTTGAAATACAAATTTCCAGGTGGTGGGCTGTGGCCCCCACTGTTTAGCAAGATATGGACACATTATGATGTCATCTTCAAAAAAATCTAAGCAAAAAGGGGCTTGTTGGGTTGCAATTCATCAGACTTAATTCAGATATCTAAAAGTGAGTTACCTGAGTTTGTACTGCTCCCTTGAGTCCATACAGAGAAGGTGGCATCTTTAGATGGGGGCAGCTAATTCTTAGATACCTTTTTCAGAATGAGAGGAATCACTTTGTGAAGCTTCTTTCTGTTCTTTGGGTGCAAAGAGCCTGTGGTGGTGGGTTTAGATGTAGGTAACCAACATCTAGAGGAAGGGGGCTGTTGTCTTTCTGTGCTGATGCCCGTTTTGTAGAGAACGACTGGTAGGAGGCGTTACTTCAACATGAAGATTCAGGTTTCATAGTTCATCTCGTTGGGTCTGTCTTTCATTTCTGAAGAACACCACCTCACTGTACAGGCCGTTTCATTTCAGATGTTTGTTACGGAAATACCAGCCTTAGTTTCCCAGTTTGAGATTGCCCCACCTGTTTCGAAGGCCATGTGCATGGTGAACTGTTTAATTTCTTTTTCTTTTTTCTTTATGCTTGAACATAATCACAAAGTTAACACCTAGAATGGATAAAAACTAACCCGCATGCGTATAATACTTTGTGGTACCAGAAGGCATATTTGTTTTATAATAGAAAAAAGAATCAAAAGAAGCAAAATACATAAAGATTTTTCCTTCCTTCCTTTCTGAAGGTGGTGAGCTCCACATGGCACAGTTTTTCCGAGGCAATCTGGCAGGTTTGATGATTCGTTCTGGTAAATTGGAAAACAAGAAGGTGATAGATTGCCTGTACACTTGCAAAGAGGGACTGGATTTGCAAATGCCTGATGGTGTCGGCAAAGGCGTGAAGGTAAAGTTGCACCTGAATAAAGGGGAGCGTGTGTATTGCCCTGCTGATAGTAGCTACAAGTTTAGCTGGCAGAGTTAGTGGGGGTGTCCCAAATAAAACAAGCTGATCTATTGTACGTTAATATTACATGAAAACTAGGAATTATTTCTTGCATAGACATGGTTTTAGTGGTGTTAAAGCAGCTACTGTAAACTGTTTGACTTGAAGAGAAATTCCATGTTTGCAGGCCTCTGTTTTACCAGCTCTACAAGGTTGTTGAATAAAAGAGAAAGATTCTTAACAAGCAGCTCAGTAGGAGACTAACGTTCTTAATAGCAATGTAATGTGAACAGAGCTGAATTTCTCCTTAATATTAGCAATCTCTCTTCTGTATTACTAGAGTCTTCACATCAGAAATAAGTGCCTAGATCTTTTGCTTAAGGAATAAATATATGTGACTGGAACAAGGAAAGAAATAGTGGAGTTAGACTGTATTATGAGGCTGGTAAATAATAACCTTATTGCTTTGAGTACAGGTGTCATTATCCGAGCATTTACCGGGTTAAGCAGTGCCGAACTTCCAGGTTTAATTACCTGAGCGTGTTACCGTTTGAGTATTGTCATATTTTTTTCCCCGTGTTGTTTCAGGTCCACATGAACCCAAGTCAGTCAACGCTGACCTTAGAAGGGGATGATATTGACAGAGTGGATAAGGCCATGCAGCACGTTTCCTACCTGAATTCACGCCAGTTCCCAACACCTGGCATTCGGAGGCTTAAAATCACCAGTGTAGTCAAGTATGTCCTGGGGCTGAAATGATACATCTCTGTAGGGTGATGGTGAAGCCTGAAACAATGTTCCTGTATCTCAGTTGTGGTAGACAAAGGAGTGGCTGTGTGTAGCTGTCACACGTTTGAATATGGAGAAAGTAAGAGTGCTGGTGCAGAAAACATTCTTCCTCAAAATGCAGTAAGGAGTGTGTAAGACGGGGAGGAACTTGTTGCAAGGGGGTGCTGGGGAGGGTGTGCTTTATGTCTCCAGTATCGCAGCCTTCATTGAAGGTGTTATCTGTGCCTGTTAGTCAGAGCATAGAAAACAAGGCCAAATGTTAATGGTAAGTAAAAATTAGTTGTAAGATTGCTCCCTTGGTGGGGAATTCTTCCTTTCCGAGTTGATGAATTCATTTAGAACTCTTGGGTCTGAGACAGAGCTTTTTAAAAATTTATAAAGCAATTACTCTCCATAATTGTGCCTGTCTTTCATATAGCTTGACTGTGCAAAACTGCTTCTGTATCTTGTAGGTGTTTCAATGAAGAGGCCTGTGTCTCCATTCCTTCTGTGGAGGGATATGTAATGGTCTTGCAACCAGAGGAACCGAAAATCAGCCTCAGTGGCATCAACCATTTTGCCCGCTCTGCTTCAGAGTTTGAGAGTTCTGAGGGTGTTTCCCTCTTCCCTGAGCTTCGCATAATAAGCACCATCACACGGGAGGTGGAGCCAGAGGGAGAGGGAGATGAAGATCCCACAGGTAACTTTTCCTTTTCCTCTTAGGACTGTTGCCAGCCTTCACCCCACTCAACAGTCATGTCAGGGCATCTTCTTGCAAAGAAACATGGATTTCTCTTTTAATACTGAATCTAGTAGGGGAAAAAAAGATGTCTATCTTTTGTGAGAAGGTGTAGATACTCTGCTCTGGGCTAAGAAAAAGTTTACCTTGAAGTGGTAGTAAGGCCAGACATCTTCATGTAAATATGCCTTGTTTGTATTTTGTATTTCTTATTTGAATCATTGTTTCATGAACACGTGCTCTCTTCACTTCAGGCCCAGATCTTAATATTTGTTCTGGAAGAAGAGTTGAGTTTGCACACGACATTTTATAGCTCCTGGCCTCTTGTCTCCTTTAACCTTTGTTTCTGCTTAACTCGTTGGGTTTTTTCTCTGCTTTTTAGTACAAGAGTCTCTGGTATCTGAAGAGATCATGCATAACCTGGATACATGTGAGGTGACAGTGCTGGGAGAGGAACTAAATCAGGAACAAGAAAGCCTGGAGATTGACATGACGCGGTTACAGCAGAAGGGCATTGAGATGAGTAGTTCCAACCTGGGCATGATAATCACAGGTAGGGGTTCCTGCTGCTGGCCTTTCTGTAGGAGGGGTCTGAAGACAGTGATGATGGGAGCAGTGTGCTGGAGAGGTGGTTTCTAACACCTTACTCCAAATATTTCCTTTTTGGCAAGAATTTTGAGCTCGGAGGTGTTAGAGCTATTTTATGGAAAGCTGTGATTCTAAAAAATACATCTTTCTAGAACTTTCTTTCTGTTCTTCTGTCGTATCCCAAATTGCAGGTTGCCTCTGGACTGTGGAAATGAAGTACATTTTGCCCTAGAAAAGGCTCGTTCCTTGCACAGATAATCCAGTGCCTGGGAGCGTGCACCAGTCCTTCCTGTTTTATATTCAGAATATGTTAATGTATTCAAAAGAAAAGCTCCCAGAATCCTTTTAAAGACTAACTGCGTCTAGGATTTTCTCACAGAATCAATCCACAGAATTTTGGTGGAGCCACGTTTTTGTGTCTGTGGTTTTACTTTTTTCAACTAACCGAAAATCTGTCAGCTGAAAAAACTTCCTTGAAGAGAGTAATATTTGTCGAGTATGCGATGTTGTATTAGTCTTTAACAGAATAAATGTTTTACTTGGCTATTTCTCTCCACAGGGGTTGATACTATGGCTAATTATGAAGAAGTGTTGCATTTGATACGCTACAGGAACTGGCACACTGTGTCTCTCTTTGACAGAAAGTTCAAATTAGTCTGTTCTGAGCTGAATGGACGCTACGTCAGCAATGAGTTTAAAGTGGAGGTATGTGAGCTGAGCTGGTCACCGGGGAGTTCTAGAGCACGGATGGTCAGGAGGATGGAAGTTGTTGCCTTAATTGATTCAGGTCTTTGTCATGTAAATAAGCATTAGTAAATGTATGCATTTCGGGCTGTATTTTATGGATAAATGTGTTCTTAATCCTACATTTCAGCTTTAAATAAGGCTGTCTAAACGGGAAGCTGTTGTGTTGTGGGAGAAGTAGTGTGGGTAATGGAAGCGTGAAGGCAAAACGGTTGAACTGTGTTAATTTAGCACAAAACTAGCAAATAGAGTAAGAGTAGACTTGAGTGTCCTTTGCGTGTAGCTCCTCGTGTTCTGCAGCTGAACTTGCTGGGCCCTTTACTGCTTTGATGTGTGATGCTTAAACCCCTGATACCAAGGGCTTCTGTAAGAGCACGGAGAGGCTAAAATTGTGTTTCCTGTGCAGTAGAATGCAAATTAATTATGACTTAGTGCAATTACATCAAATATATGGAAGTACAGCAGAAGATAGCATAAAGGGCACTAAAATTTCAGGTGCTGGAATGTGAGGTTACTTCTGTAGAGAGGAACTGTCACATAACTCTGCATCTTTCAGCTATGAGCTTGAATTTCTACCTTTCCAAGCTGACCGAAGGCGTGACGGTGAAGTTAATTGTATTTCCCACTGGCTGGGTGGGGATGGTGTGCTGGGGAGCACTCTGTGTTGCACGACAGAACCTGTTGTGTTAAGTACTGTGGTTTTGTTTCCTGAGGAAATCCAGTGAGCTGGAGTTGAACTGCAGATGCTTTCCGTGTTGGGTAGTGAACGTGCTCTCTTCCTGTTGTGCAGCTGCTCAGGTGCCCTGTATCACAGAGCTCCACCACAGGAGGGATATTTTTAGCTCTGTGTGTTTGGCAAGGAAATGAGAAAAATGCTGTGCAAATGATGAGCTTGCAGTTGTACCCAAAAGCCAGCTCTGCTAGGTGGGGGGTTAAGCTTTGCACAATAATTTTCTCTTAACCCTTTGACTCTAGTGTGGATTTTTCTTTGGTAGTTTGGTAGGTCCCGGGTCTGGGTCCTGTTTCTCACAGTGGCAGCTGAAGATACACAGCAGAACAAGACAAGATGGGAATGAAGAAAATGTAATGAATGTGTTACTGTACATTATTACAGTAGATACTGTTCATTTGGGGATTAAAATGGCTGGCTACCAAATGTGAAAAGAAACTGGCTTTATCTGTTTTGTTCTGAAATCCCGGTGGCTGTACACAGACTTGCCGGACTGACTCAAATGGATTAGAGAGCTGGGACAAGGAATTGTAATAAATGAGGAGTTACTGATTGGGATGATTGTCCTCTGAGACAAGCCATTGCTGGGGTGAAGGAGAATCGGATGCCTGCTTTGGGAAACAGGTTGTTTTGTTGGTTTTCTTTTATTTATTTTATTTTTCCTTTATCAGTGGCTTTACCTCCTCAGAAGTAAATAGTTGCATTTCTGGAGTTTCAGCATTTTGGTTTTGTTCCTAGGTGAACGTCATCCACACGGCTAACCCGGTGGAACACGCCAATCACATCGCTGCACAACCACAGTTTGTTCACCCAGTGCATCACACCTTTGTGGATCTCTCTGGCCACAACCTGGCCAACCCTCATCCGTTTTCAGGTAAGAATTCTTAGTCGATGAAGTTCAGTGGTTGTTTTTTCTCTGGTATTTGAAGCATCACAGGAGCTTCTTGCTGCAGAGAGCTTTTTCTCCAGAGTTTAAAGCAGTACGTTGGACTCATGAGCTAAGCAGTGACTTGGTCTGGTTCTGCTGTTGCCCAGGGAGGGAGGAGTGAATTACTGGAGATCGATGAAATAGCTTTTCCTCCAGCAGGAGAGCTGTCTGTTGGTGTGTGCGTTGGAAAATGGGGGGTGTACTAGGGCTTGAGGGGACTGTAAGTCCTAGATAAAAGGATGTGAGGAACTGGGACAGCGTTTCTTCTGAATGAGGGAAGAACTGCAGCGTCATTCCCTTGATGAGTCGTGTTATCTGTCCTTTCTGTTTTAATTACATTAATTTAGCGTGGGTGTAGGATGTGAGAGGAAGAAACGGGCGTTTTAGAAAGGAGTCTGTGTGTGGTGGAATCTGCTTGCCATGTGTTGTCAGTCCTTCAGACTGATGCAATTACACTGACAGAACTAAGTTTTAGTTCTTCATCTCCAACTGACTTTTTAAGTGGCCTCAGACAAACTGCCCCTGTGTAGCTACACAGAATATCTGTATAAAGGCATTTCCTTCTTGCAGGTGGTGGGTCAGAGCTAGGTATTAGCGCTGTGTGAGAGTCACCGATCGGGATCGTTTCAGAGACTCCTTTTCTCTTCCTGTTGCAGTTGTCCCAAGTACAGCCACTGTTGTGATTGTAGTTTGTGTCAGTTTCCTGGTTTTTATGATTATTCTGGGGGTTTTCCGAATCCGAGCGGCACATCAGAGAACGATGCGTGACCAGGACGCTGGGAAGGAAAATGAAATGGATTGGGATGACTCTGCTTTGACCATCACTGTGAACCCCATGGAGGTAAAGCACTTCACCAAAAAATGCCCTTTTCCAGCTCCAGTGGGTGTGATTGAACACGGACAGGGCAGTGGAGCAAAACCAACCACAGAACACAGAGCAGAGATCTTAACTGCGGGTTTTTAATGGAAGTGCTGAAGTGACAAATCCCAGGAGCACTGACGTTTGGGATCTCACGTGGGTTAGAGCTTGGTGGTGCATAACCGGGTTTTAGAGGTCCGTGTCCAACAGCAGTGTTTATTGTGCTGCACGCAGCTTGTTCTCAAGAGTTTTAAGAAATACTTTAGTGTTGAAACGTCTTATGTGTGTGATGTTTCCTTCTGCTGTGGTTGACATCTGAATTTTTAGAAAATCAGGACCAAGATGTGCAGCCACAAGGTCATTTGCGTGACTCTGCCGCAAGATCCTTTTCCAGTAGAGTTTGAAGTACTGGCTCAGGCTTCAGAGTGAGCTTGTTTAGGATCGATAGCGATGTTCCAGAGCCAGTTTAAAGAGCGCTACTTCCTTTTTCTTCTCTGGTTGCCCAATTACTGCTGAACATCTAAAACCAGCCAGGAATCTCTTAATAGCTCTTCCGTCTAGTGCCTTGTGCCCAAATTCAAAAGAACCAAAAGAGTATTGCCCAGTGTGATACCAACAGCTGATTTCTGTCTTAACAGACTTACGAGGATCAACACAGCAGTGAAGAGGAAGAGGAGGAGGAGGAGGAAGAAAGTGAAGATGGAGAAGAAGATGACATCACTAGTGCAGAGTCTGAAAGCAGCGAGGAGGAGGAGGGAGAGCAGGAGGAGGACCAACAGAATGTCAATAGACAGCAACAGCTGGAATGGGATGACTCTACCCTCAGTTATTGATTCTAGCTGTTCCCTTTGTCTTTCTGTCTCTGCTCTAGAAGACGCCACTGTAACACACTCCATTGTACCAAGGATTCATGGTGTTTAACAAAAAAAAAAAAAAAAAGGCAAAACACACAAAAAAAATCATTCTGGCCAGTAGGTTCAACCCCGACACATCCCGGTGTTTGTGTTCCGTCAGCTTGTTCCCGCTGCTGTTCCTAGAGTTGTAGGTAGCGCCTCTTCCTTCAGCCATGCCTCAGTGACTGGAGTTTTTTTACGCTATGTGAGGAACCACCTTGCACTTTTTTCTTCGTGTCATCTCAGCTGGGTGACTCTGCGGTTCCGTAGCCGTTGCACATGAATTCCTGAACTGTCTTTTTGGGTTTTTTTATTTGTTTTTTTTTGGGGGGGTTTTGGTTTGTTTGTTTTTTTTGTTTGTTTGTTTTTTTCTGCTCAGTGAAACAAAACTTGGCTTCGTTCCTTTTACTCCTAAAAGATGCAACGGTTGCTTGTTGACAAAGGGTAAAGCTGCTCGTTTCAGCCTGTTGATTTCTTTTAACTTTTTTTCCCCCAAATTAGTGCATGTGTAAAGTGGCAGAATGAGGTTAATATGTAGAAGATTAACAGACTTTTTAATATTTTGTAAATATATTGGAACTATGTAATTATGTCATTTGTGGTAGTGAAAACAGGGATTGGGGTTTTAAACATGCTAAAGTTTTAAAAAAAGAAATAATCATGCAGCATGAACTATTCCAAGTCTCCTCGCGCCGCAGCAGGAGCACGGGCACAGCTCTAGTGTAGGTGTTCTGTAACACGGTGTCACGGGCCTGGGCTGCCGCCTGCGCTCATGCCCCGCTCTGCTGCTGCTTTCCTTTTTCTTTCATCTCCTTTATTTTTTGCAGAGGGAACAGACGAGCTTGTGAGACGTTGTAAAGGCTTTAGGAACCTCTGCGGAGGTTCAGCTGCCCTGTGCAATACCCTTGGTTGGTTTTCTTTTCTTTTTTTCTTTCTTGTTTTTTCTTTTTTTCCTCTGATTAAGTCTTGGCATAAGGGCTTTTTAAGTTATTAGGGAAAAAAAACACTACTCAGATGGTGGGCGATCAGTGTGCTGTCGCTGTGGTGCGGGTCGCAGCGCCGATGATTTACGGTGAGGCTGCCTGGAGTGCGGCGACGGTCTGTTCACGGAGCCGATGGGCTGGGTTACTCATGGAGTTGATTGATTGTTACATTGCTAATTGCAGCTGGGGAGCATCCTGTGTTCCTGGGTACCTGCGCACCCTGGCTACTGCGCTACAGAGAGAGGGGGTTTAGGGGTTTTGTCAGTTTTCTGTTTTTTGGTTTTGTTTTGGTTTTTTTTTTTTTGGCTGTTCAGTTGTTCCGATTCGGTAGTGGGAGGGTTTGGGGCTCAGCTGATTTAATTTCTCTCAGACACACTCCTGCTCATTCCCTGTAGCCCCTTGTACAGTATCTCGGACTGTTGGTGTATCAAGCCTTTGTTTACACTTGGTAATTGTGTTTTCCTGCTGGTGAAAATCTATAGCATAAATTAGCCAACCAGAAAACCTTGGGAATCGTGGTAATACTATTCCGAGTCCAGGTGATTTTGGTTGTTTCTGATCCAAGGTCTAAATTGGAATTGCAAAGGACTTCTCTAAAGAAATAGCTCAAAGGTACGAAAAGCAAGTTATGACCCTGCGGTGGAGAGTGCTGATTTTTGGCGAGGCAGGTCTCGGTTCTTTAAGGTTCTGTGGATTTGTGCAGAGCCTTGATTGTGACTGTCTGCTCACTTGAGTTTTTACATTTGGAGGTGGATTAAAAAAGAGCCTCTTGTTTGCTGCAACAGGAGCGTGGGACTCGGCTCCCCCTCGGAGCGCTCAGCAAAGCGCCCGTCTCCGCTGTGTTCTGGGTGTGCAGACTCGGGGGGCTCGCTGTGGGCTGGGGAGCGGCCGCAGCTCGCACGGGGACGTGTGACCCGGGGGTGAGTGTGCGAGAGGAGCGACGCGGGAGCCAAAGGGTGGGGCAGGGGGGGGGTCAGAATTCAGAGAGAGAGAAGCTGTGGGCCGATTTCTGTAGTTGAGCTGTTCAGAGCTATTCTCACCTGGGGAGGTGTGTAACGGGACCTAACGCGGGCGCTGCCTGGGGTAGCGCCTGACAGGTAGTGCCTTTTACAATAGTGATGGAGCTGGGAGCAGGGAAGGGAACCCACACAACTCGCTTACCGTTTTGGGGGTTGGTTTTGGTTTTTTTTTTGGTTTTTTTTTTTAAATGTAAAATTTTAGATTTCTAAAATGGGGAAATTGTTTTGACTACTTACGTGGTAATATAACTGCTAGTTTTAAGGAAACTGGGAAACTTTTAACTTATGTCTGACAGTTGTCCTGTGTTAATGTGTAGAAGACTTATCCTTCCATATACTGTTGCTGTAGCTGCTGTATTTTAGACCAAAACTGATCATGACTTAATGGTGATCCTGAAAGGTTGTAAATGTCCTGATGCAGTTTGTAGCCACTATGGGTATAACTTTTCAGATGTGTATATTATTGGTAACAGGTCAGTTTGGAAAGTCTATAAGCTACAATAAATTTCTGGTTCTAAAGGTCGTTTGCATTTATTTCTTACTAAATGAACGAAGTCGAATCGAGTTTTATTCACTGTGTGTAGAATTGCGGTAGAAGAGTTGTGGTTTGTTTTCGTTGCTCTCTCAAGCACAGAAAGACCGTGGCAGCTCCGGGGGGGCACAGGTCGTCAATCGTTTGGTTTATTTTTTGACTTACAAAACATGTACCTAAATCAACTGAAAAGTTCCACATGTAAACATTCTCTTCTTACAGAACCATCATGGTCTGCCTTAAAAAAATACTTCTTTTTCAAAGGCAACAGAATAAGCACAATCAGTTTGTACAGAGTTTAAAAAAAATAATCACAGAAACATCTCTAAATAAATAGAAAAAGGGATACCACTTTGAGCAGGCTTATACAGTCAGAAGCTATTTATTTATAGGGACCTGTGATATTTCTGAAGGTGATTTGTTTCAATCTTCAGTACAGCTCAACTTGCTGAAAACTCTGGGCTGAGCTGCCGCCTGGTAAGTTTGAAGTCAGAGGCTTTTTTGCTGACACAACAGCCACGGGAGCTTCACTCGAGGGGCGCACAGGGACATAGTCCACCGGGCGCCTCATTGGCATTATTCTGGTGGGTAAGTCTATTTTCCAGGTGAATTAACCTCTCTGTAAATCTGTGCTGAGTCGAGAAACGCCTTTGGAATCGCTCAGTTGTCACAGTTCACACCGATACAACTTTATTGTATTGCACTTTAAATTGAAGGACAGGTGAGGAGAGCCACTGCTGCTCTGGCTTCCCCTAAAACTGTCTCAGGCCTCAGTTATCTGGAACCCATCCCAGAACAGCAGCCGAGGGCAAGAACCGCTGGGAGCCGGCAAACCTGAGAGGGAGCGAGGAAGAGCAAGGTAAGAGCTGCCTCCAGCCGGGACAGAGGCTGCCTTACAGGCTGACGGCAACGCACGTGAATTGCTGTTACACTTGCAGAACCGTAGCTCGCTGCTTCCTGCCCTCGAGCCTGCAGAGCACCACGGAGGCGGCTGTGCTGTCGGTGCATCCCGGCTTCCATCGGGCCTGATATTTTTACCTACTTTTGCTCCGTGAATTAGTCCTCTAAGGAAGGGAAGGGCAGTAGGTAGCTGTTCTCTACACTGGAGCAGAGTTGGGGAACTCTGCAAGCGGAGCCTGGATGTAGCACCCCAAGGGAGGGGGCACCGAGAGGCCATAAATGTCTGTCTGTCTGTCCCCCCTGGGCTGCACCATTTCCTCATTGATGAGCACACAAAGAGCTCTGAATCCTGTGGTGGTTTCTTCTACCATCAAAATAACTGTTAGTGTTGGGCTTCTCTTTTCCTTTGTAACATTTCAGGAGGATCTCCCAACGGTAACTTATTCCATGACCGCAGCAAATTTTTTCTATATTCCATGAAGTTTGGGTGCTTGGTCTCCACAAACCTGACTCTTAAAAATAACTAGAAGAACTACAAAAGGTGGAATCTTGTAAAAGCACCATCCCAGAGAGCAGGTGATGCAAAGGCTGATGTACAAACGCGCTGCTCACCCAACCTTGGTCGTGCACATTAATTCTGCCCATTAATGGGAGAAGCATCACCTGCTTTGTTTTTCTGGGGTAAAAATCGAAGCACTGGAGTCCTCGGCTGGGGTGTGGAGCAGCAGCAGTGAGCTGCAGGAGAACCAGCTCCTTATGGTAAGGGAGTGTTTTTTAAATTGGATGTAAGAGATCCCAGCATCTTCCCGTTCCTAACTGAAACTGACACCCAGGACCCTTCTTCCCTGAAGCACGAGGCTCTATAGTCTGGCACAGGAAAGGAAAATGACCCTTATAATACTTGAAACAGCTGAAAAAGGGTGCCTGATGGTTTGCTCCCATAATTTGTTGACTGGTTCAGTTTCAAAATATTATTATTGCATATTAACAATACTGTATTTATAACTGTAAATACAAATTCACTGTTTTAAGATCTGTTTCATAGCTGAGAGCACTGTCTGCTGTTGAGCTCAAAACCGAGCAATAGTTTAGGCTCAGGAGCCACAGCAGTGAAAGCAACTTCGAGTGTATTGTGGAGAGCTCATCTTCCACCGAGGACAGTACTCAAAAGCTGCGGGGAGGAAAAGGAAATGGCTCAACCTAGTTAAGGATGCACAACTTGAGTACAGGATCCAGTTTCAGGGCTGTGTTGAAAATTAAACCACGCTGTTCTTTAAAAGGCAGGAGCGACAGCACCTCCGTGGGAACCTGCTGTGGTGGAGAACACGGGGAGCTGGAGGGGAGCACCCCAGGGACCCGCTGAAGGTACTAACCAGCTACTCCACCTGTCCTCCAGCAGGAGCCGTGGGCTGCAGCCGCCAGCTCAGCGCTCACAGAGGCACCGAGCGGCAGCAGTGGCTCCTGTTCACCTGTCCCCGTGCAACACCAGTGCTCAGAACAGCTCCCCAGGTAAGGGTACCAGGCTGGAGACAAAAACATGACACACAAGTAGAAACACGTGATGGATTACAGCACCTTGAGATGGGCCAGATTCTGCTCAGGAAGGGGACGGAGGCGGCAGTGAGAGCAGGAGGGGGCTGGAGCAGACTGTCCTTATTTTAGGTACCAGTAGGGCTGACCACAGCTTGCTCTGTGGTGGAAACCCCCACAGACACACCAGTTCTAGTGACAGAGTCACGCACCATGGTTGAGAGGAGGAAGAGTGCGGAAAGGAACAGGGAATAAATTCCTAAGATCAGTGCTGAGCTGCGACTGACTGTAAGCGTGCGCTTCAGTGTTAAGCCCATTCACCCAGCTCCCTTCTACCCTCGCACGGAGGGGGTGGACCAGCAAAGTACCATCGGCACAGGATGGTACCGTCAGACCCAGCTGACATGGGAATTGCAGTGCTGTATCCCAGGGACTACGCAGGTGCAGAGCCAGTGCCCTGCAAGCACTTGTTACAGGGGAACCGGGTGGCAAACCAGCGCCCATGTACCGCAGCAGGAGCTGTGTAGCAACCCACGTTACGTGCCAGTTTTGAAAATGCAAACAACATTTTCAGGCTTAAAACCAGTATAAATGCAGAATTTCTAAAGGCTCAACTAAAGCCCGATTTTGGAAAGCAAAGAAAAATACCTAACCCATTGGCCAAGGCTGGTTTTGTGGCATCAGGTTTTTTGACAGCAAGAGCTGGGTCCCGGTTCGGTTTCAGAAGAACCCTTTGGCCTCTGGAGCAGAGACAGCGCTACAACAGCATGGGGGTCTCACCCTGTCACAATGCCCAGT
Source organism: Pedionomus torquatus (assembly GCA_013398155.1). Classification (NCBI taxonomy): domain Eukaryota; kingdom Metazoa; phylum Chordata; class Aves; order Charadriiformes; family Pedionomidae; genus Pedionomus; species Pedionomus torquatus. The sequence goes on along the minus strand of VZRU01017015.1, from coordinate 81,202 downwards.
AAATCGAATTGCCCACATCAGCTCCAGAGGCGATTTGGGCTGACCTACCTCGGGCAAGAGGAGCAACCACGTGGTGAAGTTAATGCCTCTGAGCTGTAACGGTGGGGACCTAGAAGATGGGCCAAGGGGTAAGAGCTACAGGGACAGCAGCTTCTCAGTGTTCAGCTAAATTGTCAAGAAAATAGAAATAGACACATTAAGACACTGGAAGGTTGTTACCACTGCCTGAACTCTTCCATTAGAAGATGTATTTGAAGTTTTACAGGTTCTTAGGGATCCAGTACATCTACCTACCTTTCACTGTATGCAGTTATTTTATTGCCTCCCGTCTCTCCCTTGTCCCCCACAGACCTACAGCAGACACGGGTGTGTGGCTGGTGACAGTCCAGCAATTTTTCAGTCCCACAGAAATGTTTGATCTCTGGGTGTGGGATCTTCAACAGGGCAACGATCACCAGTCTTTACAAACCTGTCTGCAACTGCTGGACTCGGCGCAGGTGTCACGTTCTCTCTGGGCGAGCTGACAGGCTGCTGTTGCCCTACTGTCTGTTATCCTTGGATACGTTGTGTGCCAGCCAGTTCACTTTGGTTTTCCAGCTCTCTCGTAGGGCTTCGTTAAACTTCAGTCTGAAGTGCTTCAGTGCCTCCTCATCTGTCTTCCCAAGAGCCAGGGAATCCTGATGGAAAGAGGAAGAAATTGGTTGCAGCCTCACTGAAAGCACAACGGAACAATTAACTGTGCACCTACTAAAGTGTTTACTCACTAAGAAATTACTCCATTGAACGGAGCACCAAGCAGGAAATGAGTATCAATTGTTTTAGATAGTTACGGTAGTTACACGAGGTTTTTACAGTCTGATAAATACATCTGTCCTGCTCCTGTGTTAGGAGGGGGAAACAGCAGGGGTTTTAGGGCTCTTGTACAAAGCTGCTGTCTCGCCGGGGCCGGGTGTATCATTTCAGAGGAAGCTGGGACCAGGAAATGATCCACAACCAAAGGGCCGTCCCTTCCCCGTGAGCTGGTTCTACGTGGTACCTGCTGGCTGTGTGCTGAGGGATCTGAAATTACCTCCTCAGCACCCGTATCTGGCATTTCTGAGGTCCTGTACATGGACAGCAAATGTCTACTCATGATTTTTGATGCTCGTTTGCTTCAAAGAATACACCCGTCCACCCTGAACTCCTCCTTGCTGAGCTACAAGATCAGGTATTCAGTTTTCACCCTCTCTGGGCTGTTTCTCTTACCTTTAGATACTGAATGTCTTTAGAGCAGCTGAGTTCTGGCAGGCCAGCAGCCTTCATCAGTGCAAACAAGTGCAGGAAGAGAAGCCCGTGGCGCCTCAGGATCATATAGGCTTTTTCACAATAACCCCTGAATCTGTTCAGAAAGGAAGATGAGGCAAAGGGATGAAGATTACAAACTGTACCTCTTTTTTAGCAAGATTAGGTATTAGTCTGTCTTCATCTGTAACTACTAAGCTCCTCCACCTTCTCTAAAAGTAGATAATAAATTATTTGCTTTTGTGTGTATAGATGGCTATAGGCTATGTATCATTGGGGGAAATAACTTCTGAAAATTCAGATCTTAATAAGCTTAAGTCAAGTCAAGTTTAACAGCTAACACTTACCTTTCAAACTTCTCATTGTTATTAGTTTTTCCTTGCTGGATGACATGCACGAAGTCGTAGGTCAAGATGAAAGGAACTCGCTCTCTATTAATCCCAAATTTAGTCTTAAAGTTCCCCAAAAAGTGACCAAAATCAATATGGAACAGCTGAAAATAAGGAAGAAAGAAAACAGTTTTCAGAATAATATCTATTTTAGGTGATGAGTGTTGAGTTCTCTTCATGGTGACTGTATTCAAGGGATACTGGCCACAGGATTCTGGGAGGTAGAAAAATGACTTCTCCTACAGCGCTCCTTGGGGAAAGACGCAATATTTACTTGCCAAGATGTTGGACAGGACAGAGAAGGTACTTACCTCTTCAATTCTTTGTACAGCTGAAGAATTTTGTGTTGTTTTTTTTTTAAAGCTTTAGCGTGTCACAAGTAGGAGCAGAAGGAGAACTACAACGGGCACCCTACCAGCGCAGCCTGCAGTCCCAGACAGCGGGTGGAAAGGTGTCCTCTTTAGAAGATGCTACAAAACATTACTTGCTCAGGTAAGGTGAAGCTTTCCCCCTGGCCTTTTCTTTTTTCTTTCTGTGAAGCTGTCACACCAGCGGTGGGGTGATGGGAAGGAGGATGTTGCAGAGTGGCTGTAAACCCCAGATATACAGAACCCCAAGGCTGTAACTGCAGGGCATCAGCTCCCTCAAGTGGGCAAATCAGGGCGGCCTCTGCTCTGCAGAACAGCTCTGTGACCTCCCTTCCCTGTCCAGCATCTTTTTTACTGGGGAGAACTGGTCCCGCATATAAGGGCTGCTGCTGGTCACAGCCCAGGGAGGGAGGGTGGTCTCTTGTTAGCAAACGACACCGTGTCCTTGTCTCTGCTGTGACCACAAAAAAGGCACTACAAAGTTTCTCTGGCTGTGACTGCTCGATTTACAGCAATAAGACACAGAGGAGCGGGATGCTACACAGAGCACAGGCAGCATTCTGCATTCCTGAGAGACGAGGCTCAAAACATCAGCAACCAATTTCCTACTTTCAGATCTGAACTACCAAGCTGACTTCACTGGCCCCACAGAAGACTTCCCTGGCACTGTCTAGCACAGAACTGCCTTAGGGCTTTGCAGAATTACAGTTAAATGACAGATATAGCTCAGACTTCCCCCTCGACCAAAACATCACTGATGTAATTTAGTACGTGTCCTGTTACCTAAAGGATTTTCTTTGTCCTAGATTTGCCCTTTGCCTTCCAAACAGTGTACGACAAGATACAGACTCTGGTAGCTGTTCTCGCGGACAGAAAAGTCAAGGAATCAGTACAGGTATCAAAGAGCAATTAGAACCATGCTGACCACTTGCACACATTAAAAAAAAACAAACAACCAAGCAGCAAACAAACACTACAGCATTTCTTTCCAGGAAGAGCTACAAGCAGTTTGTGACTGATGAAGGCAAGTTAAGTCTCCAGATTGATGAGCACAGGGCTTGAGTTTCTGTCTGCAGGCAATTTGAGGTCTGAGCAGCATGAGTTGCTCTGCTGTAGTTTCAAAGTTGTTGTTAACAGAGGCAGCTGATGGCATTGATGCTTACAGAATCATAATTCAAATTATAAAACTGTATTTACCCTCTTAATGATAGAAGCTACTGAGAACATTTGTCCAGTCTGCCTCTCGGCTGGAAGGTGAGGTACATTCCTCAGCAGAGGGATTGCACGGGGCGGTCTCTGGCCATTGCTAAGTAGCATTCGTGCCCCTCTTCCAGTACGTCACAGCAGCAGTGACTCCCATACCTGGCCAGTCTCCCGGATCATGATGTTATCGCTGTGCCGGTCGCCTATCCCCAGCACGTACGTCGCCACGCAGTACCCAGCACAGGACAGAGTGAACTCCTCTATGGCTTGTTCTAATGCGTCACTAAACGAGGTAAGAAAAGAATTGAAAGAGAATTTTACTTTGGACACTGGTACTTGACTACTGAGGCAGCTGTTTTTCTAACCTACAGGAGAAGGTACGGGGATCACATCTGAATTTGTTGTACAGGCTTTAGTCCCATCCGGGCTTTACAAACACCAGCAGCAATAACAGCTACCTGGAATCGGAGACAGCCGGATAAGGTTGTGTCCATGACCTCAATGAAAGCGGTCTAGTCTCAACTAAATTAATTCATTTCTAGCTCTCCACAGATCCAAACGGCAAAGTGGGCTCCTAGAATGCCTCCTGTTGGTGCCCTGCTGCAGAGTAGCACCGATGTCCTGCTGCTGTGTCTGTATCTAGTAAAGCCCTGAGCTCAACAGCTTTTCTGATGCTTGCTTTTTTCACCTTTCCGTTTTGGCATCACACCTTTTGCCCCTCTTCCCGCTGCCACCACACTGACTGACTATCTCTGGAGAAGGCAACAGGAAGGTCAAGGTTTGGATCCAGCCTGTGGACTAACTTAAGCTTATAAACAGTAACCCACCTGCCTCCATTTCAGCTCCAGACCCACACCATGTCTCCCAGTGTGCCAGCCCCAGAAGCAGCCACAGAGAGCAGGGGACAGCTTAGAAATAGGCATAACCGAAGGAAAAAAAAAAATAATAAAGCAGAGGAAACACCTCTACCTGGAGGGAAGCAGTAACACAGCACAAGGTAAACCCACTCACCCCGGGTTCTTGGATTTCAGCCAGTTCAGCAGCGCGTCCTTGTTGAAGGCGGCGGTGGCCACCATGTTGCTCTTGTTCAGCTGGATGTTGGCGATGGTGTCCGAATGCATGACTACCTCAATCAGCCCAGTCTTGTCTCCTGTGGAGAGGCAGCCATAAGGGGTCATCCTGCAGAGATGAAAGAAACCCTTCCACTGAAATCTCACCCAGAATGGGGTTGTGATGACTTTTTAATTTTTTTCTGCCACATCTACTCTGCGTTTCTATTCCTCAGTACCACCCAACCCCACCAGCTGCTTGCAGAACACTGACAGACCTGGTGGGTTAAAACAAGTTTGCAGACAAAATGGCCTCACCACATACGCTTCATCACTGCTGCAGGACGTCACTCACCTCAGGTCCAGGCCCTCCTGCTTCCACAAGATGTCCATCAACTGGATCATCTGCAGAGTCAGCATATCCTGACGAAGATCTGTGCAGGAAAAAAGGGTTGTAAGTACCTCCCGTTCTCCCCTCCTCTTGTGCTTGTGCAAGCAGCACTTGTTCTGCCCCTGAAGCAGGCTGCTGGAGGGGCCTTTGCCGTGTCTGGCTAATGAAGAACACCAGTGCTATCTGTACTGGTGCACCAGCAGTGCAGAGCCACCACACTAGATGCCTTAACTCAGCCATGGTTATACTGATGGAGGTTCACCCTGTTTCGTTTTGCCAAAGCTCCTCCTGGAGCAGCCCATGTAGCACTTTACAAAACATCTGTCTGGACATGACAACGAGCAGCAGCCACTCCAGCCCTACGCGGCTTGGGCTGCTGTAGCTCTTCCAGACCCCACATCAGGGTCTTTTTTCCTGTGCACAGGGTATCCAGCTACTTCTGTGCTAACGTCTTAATGAGAAGGGCATCAAGTAAAATAAAGAGGAGAATTTATTGTATCTTCAGAGTACTGCCAAAAAACTCAAATGCGTTGATAGCCCTTCATTTACACAAAATCTTAATGGTCCACCATAATAAATATTTGAGACTATTTATGCTTGTGAAGACACCCTTTAATGACTTACCATCTCCATTTTTAAAAATAATACCCACTCCTCCTCTACCCGTCTCTTCATTATTAAACACAATCCATAAAGGTTTCATTTTGGAGTCCATAAAGGTGCATTGATCCACACTAGAGGAAACAAAAATATTACCATCAGTTTCCATCTATTAAGAGTGGCCATCTCCACTGCAAGTTCAACAGCATCCATGAATCCTAACAGGCTGGTGACTTCCTTGAAGAAAGAAGACCTTGGGGTAGCCTGGCTCTACTGTTGGACAAAGCTGGTGGCACAAATTAAGAGAGACAGCTGTTTTCCTTACCAGACTTCAGCGAGGATGATGTTGGGGTTCAGGGGGGACTGGAGGTGGGAAAGTGCTTCAAGATAAGTTTCCTGCTTCATGCACACATGCATCATCTCCTTGGTTTGAGGCTTGGTGGCCTTCTGAGAACTCGCTTTCACAAAGTCATTCAGAGCTTTCATCTTGTTGAGTGCTTCTCCCTGAAAAAAGGGATGGGTGGAACAGGGTTAACAAATAGGAAATTCCTGGAGATGGTTGAAAGAGCTGTTAAAAGCTACTGTGAAATGTAAACTGTGGTTTTTCATCTCTTACCTTCAATTTACAGCAATTTCACACTGTTACGGTTTGAGAAAACCCGTAACGGTTTATTGTCGTTTAGACAATTATTCTATCACTTGATGACCCCTCCCCACACGGAAAGGGGAACTGGGGAACACAGAGAAACATGGGGGTTGAAATATAAATAGATTTAACAGCATAAGACTAGTTAATTAACAATAATACTAAAGAACCAATATTAATCCCACTACAGATAGAAGATATACAGGAGTCATACACCATTTCTATCAGCAGGGAGCTGTGCACCCCAAGCAGTGGACAACAAACGTGAGACCCTGTGAGTGCAACAGCTTCAGGAGGAAGGAAAGGCTCAGGGGTCTGGCACCATGGCTCTAAGCGAGAGGGATGTCAACCTTAAGGCTAAATGCAATTTTTACCTGTTTCATCAAAACTTTCATGTGGTGGGTGCTGCCTCTGCAGTACGCTTCCAGGATGAGGCCAAACCTCAAGGCAACAGCAGGAACGTGCATCTCTGACCTAGGGGAGGTTAAAGTAATTCTGACTCACTGCAGAGAGTGACTAATTCTCCCATTCACGCCAGCACACGGAGCGGGGAGAGGAGGGTGCAGAATATCAGCTGCTGTGTAAATTATTTCTATGTACTGGGGAGGGAAAAAATAAAATAAAATGCACCTACCACAGAAGGTGATGTAGAAAAACCCATGCTTGAAGTGATGAGAGATCCTTCTGGATGAATAAACTGATAAATTGCTAACCACGCCTTTGAGAACATCCCTTAAGGAGCTAGGCCTGTTCAGAGCCTATGGCTCAGAACTAGCTGGTGACCACATGTGTTTGAAGTAAATTTCAACTCAAAGGCATGACTGTACATACGTAAATATCAATTCTGAGAACAGAACCTAATCCAAATACCACCACAACAAACAAAAAAAACCCCACAGCAAACAAAGATTTTGCATCTTCCTGGAACATCCCTTTTTCAGTCTCCTGAGTGAAGAGCAGCAGTTCCTGGGCTTTGGGAACCACAGCAAGGAAATCCCACCAATGCTTTGATGAAAGACACAAGCTAAAGGGCAGCTAATAGCCTGTAAATAAATCCCCTGGCATCTGCACGTGCAGACATGCTCAGTGTCTCACTTCACAGAGCAATGAGGAAAGCAGTAAATGCTGGTTTCACTCAATTACTGAGAAAAAAGCCCAAAACGTTTGCTCTTTACCTCAGATGCCAGAAGAGGAAGTGGCCAATCTTGCGGTTGGATAACGCCCTGTCCAGCAGGAACTTGGTTAATTCACAGTCTAAGTAGGATTCATACTTGAGCACCTGGACAAGCTGTAGCAGGTACTGGAACAATTCATGATCTCTGTGGAGTGAAAGGAAAAACGAAAGACAATTTAGCTTTACTGCAGAAGCGTACTTGCAAAAGCTGTAAGGACAAGACTGTCAGCCTTGTTCACAGTCCCCCTCAGCAGCCCTAAACATAAATAGAAAAGGGCTCTGCATATCCCTTGTGGATAACACTTACGTCAGCTTCTTTAATGAGTTGATAGCAAAGGAGCCAACATAACGGTCGGGAAAGCTAAAATCCAGCAGCTCCAAGGCATTCAGGACAGGCAACTCCGGCCAGGTCTGAAGCAAGGAAATCATCTGTAGGGGAAAAAAAAAAAAAAAGGCAAAAAAAGGAACAAGGTTTTTGTGACAAGGGATATAACCAAGCCCACGGCAGCGTTACCATTTGCTGTACCACAATTAGTGGAATAAGCTCTTTGGGAAAAGCACTTTTCCACAGCATAATATAATGCAGACTAGCAAGGAACCTCAAGAGGAGGTCAAAGCTCTTGAAGTAAGGAGGGATGAGCAGCACAGAGACTATCCTTGACCAACACTCTCAGTGGAAGAGATTCACCGACTCCCTGAGGTGGCATGTGCTTGGCTCTCACTGACAGTTAAGAATATTCAATCCAGATCCTATTTCTGCTGTGAATTACACAGAGATTTATTTTTTCTGGCCTTCAGTTTCTGCAGGGAATAAGAAAGACCTTGGTGGTCAGTAATGAGCCTGGGACAGTGCAGAGCACCAAACAGACCCCAGAACATCCAAACCTCAGCTCAGCTGGGTACCACACAGCGTACCTTTGCAGTGACTGGCTAAGAACAGAAAATCTCCCCCGGCTTCAGTGATGCCAAACCTAGCACGGGGTGTTTTGCAGCGCAGGTAAGTAAGTCAATCAAACACAACACGGGAATGTAGACACTGAAAGGCAGATGAAAAAGACAGCCTTGGCTGCCAACCCCAGCATGCTCACCTGGGCAACATCTTCATGCTTGTTCCATTTGGTGATGATAAGCAGCTTTGCCAAAGCTTGTGGGTATTGGTCACGGATATCATATCTCATCTTCCACACCAGATCTTTCTCATGCTCATATAGTTCAGTGTGGCTCCTCCGCTCCAGTATCTCCTTCAGTTGCAGCTTCTGCTCATGGAAATCAGAGGAAAGAGCATGCACAGGGTTAAGTCTCAACCCAGAGAGACCCTGTAGAACTGGGACACTGACCCAGTTTAGTGAAAAAAGCATGTTGGGGGTACAGTGGAAATACATCACTTGATCTACAAAACCAGGCTTGCATATAGCTGAAAAATTGCTGCCAGAAGACTCACCTCCTCTGGATCTTCTGGTGTGGCACGGGGTTGATCTCCGTTCCTCCCCAACTCCAGCAGCTGGGACACAAATAAAGAGTCTAAGAAAGGCTCCTCATTTCCCTCTGTACTTCTAGCTCACCATCACTTCAAGCATTTATGCTGCATTAGGGATCAGTTACTTGCCACCTCTGGAGAAGGGAATCCCACGTCTCACAGCCCAGATGTAGGTAAATGTGCCCAGCAGGACCCCACTGCTCAGAGGAGCATCCTGACTGCCCACAGAGCCCCTTCCCTGGTAGTAACAAGGATAAAGGGATAAGTCCTTTCCCCCAGACTGTGAAGGGGGGCTCTGGGTCACCAAGCTCCTGGCTAATGAGCCATTCCAGATTCCTAGAACTGGCAGGCGTTTGCCAGGCAGACAGTGCTGCCCAAGCCCTGACGCACACCAGCACGACGCGTTAAAGCTGAGCCAGAACACGCATCATGGGGAACCATGTGTACATGTCCCTGGCAGAGCAGATCTCCTTTCTTTCCTGTAACAGGCACATTTCTTCTTCCATTTTAAGTGTTTGGCCAGTTGCAGTGACAGATGGAAAATCCCCATACCACACAGCTTGTTATCACTCTGCTGAGAGGGAGGGAGTTCTCTACTTTCACTCATTTCCCTTTTATTTTCTCTTCCTTCCTACAGTGCCTAATACTGTCTGCAGTTCAAAGGTGGCTCAGTTAAACCTATTTTTCAAACAAACGTTCATCTATGAGAGCAGCTTTACCTCAGGAATTCACAGCTTGCAAAAGTATTTACCCAAAGGCCCATAAGTTAAGAGTAGTAGTCAAATTTTCAATTAACAATATCTATTCATCAAATCTGCTTGTAACTGCTCCCTGTCAGCAGCTGCCCAAGAGACAGTGACACCGTATGCTCCTGCACCAGCAAACCCAGGGAATTTCTGTGCCCCCAAAACAGCGTTCCTGTCCCCTACCTGCTCAAACGACGGGTAATACACAGGATGCGATGCAACGCTGGGGAAGCAGATGACCAAAGCTGCAGCACTTTCTGTGTTGGGGTTGCACTGTACTGTGCCCATGGGGTTCAGAAGTTCCCCTTTCTCATCTGAAAAGCAAAATGCATAAATCTTCTTCTGAAGCTCTGGGCCCAGAAAGCAGAACACAGACCGCTCCAGCTCTAGCACTGGACATTGCCTGGCCCTAGCAGCAAAAGTGAAGTATATATGACATCTTTAGGACAGCAGCAACCTCTTATGTCACCCGTGTAATGTCAAGCAAAACAAGGCCTTCATGGTAGGGTTCTAGATGCAGTCACAATCCAGAGCAGTAACTGTACTGGGCCTGCCAGTCTGAACTGTTGATGTCTATCCTGCAACCTCCTGGACAGCAACGCAGAGCCCAGGCATTGCAGTGGAGACTAAAGACGCGAAATAATACTGTAGCTCTATCTCCCAACATACCTGGAAAGGAGGACCACATGTGCAAGCAGCACTCCCCTGTTTTCAGCTGGTCCTTGTAGTCAAAGAGCATGACATTCACCCAGGCAATGGGGCAGTCCTGCAAAGCAGGGGGAGAAGTTCACTTGGGTGCTGTAACCGCACAAACTGGATGAAGGAAAGAGAAGAACTAACAAGCGAGATATCCCCACGCAAAGCAAAGCCCTCACCACAGCCAGGAATAACATATATTATCTTGATCTTTTCCAAGTCTGCAAATTGCCACACAGAACACTGCAGGCAAGTAACTTCCCATTCACAAGTATGTAGGTACCCCCTCACCAAAGAGCTGCTGCAAAGAATACGCCACCCCAGGTAGCCATGTCTGTCTCCTTACCTTTGAAATTCTTGTAAAATCAGACTACAAGAGAGCACCAAACTCAGATATTTGCCAAAACCTGGGGTCTTTTGTGTAGTGCTGAATGGCACCAAATACCCCTCACAAATACGTCTAAAACTTCATCACCCAATATTTTGTATAGCTCAACAATATCTTAAGTTTCCAGTAAGTCCTTGGATCTCCACATTTGATGATATTTGAAAGAGCTATAACATATATACTGTATCTATTCCACAGTGTGAGGGGAGGAAGAAGAACCTTAACTGTGAAATGGGGAACACGGAACCAGCATGACTTCAGGAAACTAGGCAAAGAATGCCAGATATAGCTGATAATGGGAAGGAAAGGCTTGGCTCCCTTGGTACAATAATAAACTACGTGCTGCAAACCTGCCCCATCCCCCAAAATAAAACCCAGAAGCTCAACCCAGTTACATGAACAGTCTCATTTCGGAGGTAGGAGACTCCAGCAAATAAAGTGGCTGGGACACAGCCAAGAAAGAGAGCCTTGTCTCCCTGCTCTCTGCCACCAGAGCGGAGAGACATATTTTCCACAAGTGACCTAAGATTTCCTGCACTCGGGTTCCCCAGATGGAACAGTTTACTTCATATAACAGTTTCAGCAACACCAGCATTTCGCTCGGCTGTCCTGAAAACACCAAGCACATGCTAGCACAGAAACCAACTTGCAAGGAGGCTAGGAGGCAAAATTCTAGTGAGACGCACCCACAAAGGGTGCAATATTTGAAGGGAACCACAGTGAGACATCATTTTGTTCCATTGAGATATTCCAGAGAATATATCAGGCTTACTCCAAACATATACACCAAGGACTTTGTGGAGGTTGCATTTCCCCCTAATGCAACAAAATGAATCACTTCCAAGCAGCCTCTCACAAACCTTTGAGCTGATTTGATTAGACTAAGTATCTTCATTAAAATCCCATTTGAGACATCAGCTTCTAGATCACATGGAGTAGCCAAACAAAACCCCACCATCAACAATAAACTTTTCTAACACAGCAAATGACATCAAAACCACAGCACAGAGCCTGCCAAAACACAAAGCAAGATTTTTTGGTGGATAAGGTCCAGCAAAACAACGATTCAGCATTGTAAGGACAGAAATATCTCCTGCATGACTTACAGAAACACTGAAAGCCAGCCCTCTGGGTGACATTAACCCTCTGACTCATCCTAGTCAGTCTGCAAGCATGCCTGGTTTTGTGGTAGCAAATGATTAAGTTCCACCTATCTGCTCTGGACAGCCTGCACAAACACCACACATGCAATTAACCTCCCAGCACGGTACGCAAAGCAAGCAAAAAGATGATTAATCAAAAACAAGAAGCAGGGTGCACTCTGACTGTAACCCTGTCTTACCAATAATTTTAAAGGAGATCTGGGCATTTTACTCAGAGCCACAGCATGTAGAAAAATCCATTTCTGCAGAGCTCAGCTCCAGCAAATATCATGATTTTATATCAAGAGCTCCAACTTTCCCCTGTACCTATGAACAAGATCCTCTTACCAGCTCAGCTAACCAGGCTGGGTTTGTTTTGTCAGTCAGAATAGCAAGACTTCCTCCTGACTGCTTCAAAACTGAAAATTGTTCCAGCGTGACCACAAAAATGCAGCCTGTGAATGAATCAGATATTCTGTTCAACAAAAGCCTCCAGCAGGAGTTGGAGTTCCACTATTCTTANAAGACCAAAAAAAAAACCCACACCAAAAAGGTTGATGCTGGTCCTGGCCTCAAAACCAGGACTTGGAGACTTCCAGTCTGAAGTCTCCAACCCAGGAACTGGTCCACAGGAGCAGGACTGGTGAGTTGCCTGTTGCTTCCCAGACATTAACGCAGCGTAACCCCGAGAACCCTGTCAATGTCAACACAGCAAAGGTCCCTGACCCTCGCAGCAGCAAAATGGAGTTAGCAGGACTGAGACTAAAATCTTCTGTGATCACATTAGTCAGCCCCTCGTTTCTCTGCACTCTAGTAAAGATGGCATGACTAATTCTCACTTTAAAGCATGCTAAGAGTGTTTTTCTGGCTGCAGAAACAATAATTTGCAGAGGAACAAATGTGTTTGCTGCTCTTAAAGAAAACTCTTCACCTGCACAGACTCAGAGGCATCACGTTTAAGTTACAACCCTGGGAAACCAGCAGTTCAGTTACAGACTGCACTTAGTTACTGGGTTATTAATGGGCTGGAAGTTTTGGAAGAGAGGTAAGGAAAGTGAGAAATATCACCACACCTCCAATTCCGAAGCTCGAGAGCTTCCAAAGTGATTTAACACTTTCCATCCACAGTTTGCAGCATCTGCACTGTAACCTTGAAGATTCTGCACTTTCATTTTACCTCACCTAAAGCTTTGCTGTAACCACCGTTTACATTCCTCGTTTTCTTCCCCCTTCTTAGTTGTTAATTTGCTCTATGGGGGATTTGCACAAAAGACCTTACTAGAAAGAAGATGCAACACGGAAGATGCTTTAACCTCAACAACAAAACAAGGAAGTTGTGGAACAGCAAAACCAGAGACACTAACACATAGAATTCCTCTCTATGTGCATTCAGATGCTGAGTGTGTTTCTTAATGGTGTTTCTGGAGAAGAAATTAGATTTAAACAATCTTTCCTATAGGCAGTCACTCCTCAGTTTCCTGTTCCTGTTGAAGAAATTACTGGCCATAATTCTGTAAGCTCTTTTTTTAATAAAGTTTGTTTCTGAAAGCAAAGGGCATTTGTTCAGCGTGGTGTCCCATGCCCTCCAGCACTGGCAAGCGGCGCTCAGCCCCACACCGCCTTTACTTACAGCTTTCTTGGACTTCTTCTTGGTGGAACGTGCCTTCTTTGCCTTCTCGATGACAGCATAGAGGGCAAAACAGAGACGTGCCATACGGGGAAGATCACAGATGTTAATATCAAAATCCAGCCTCTGCTTCCACACTGGCTCAGAGCACACGTTCACTTCAGAGCTGGATACCGTCTTGCACAGCATCTCATTACCATGAAAGAGACCTGCCTGTACCACCAGCTGCGGGAAGGAGAAATAAGAGAATACCGTGAATCCACAGGGACTTTACCTGTTTGCTGAAGACACACGATTAGAAGAGGAATGGGACAGGGCATCCATTCCCCTCAACAGGGTACCCTGCTCCTGTCTCTTTCCTGAGTCAATGAGACATTAAGATCCTTAATCTTCCTATTTACTCAACTTCAGTAAGGACACTCTTATCTTTTTACTTCATGAGGTCTTGCAAGAGCTGTTTAATCATTGCAAAATGGTTGGGTAATCCACTGGTGAGTGTATTACAATTTTCATCATGTAAAGCCAGGCAATATAAATATTGCTGGGCAGAAGAAAGAACTCTTTCTTTGCCCGTTTCTTTATAAAGCCTTGCCCTGCAGAACACCTGGTACATGTGATATATTCTTGCCCTGTTTCCTTCCTTTCCCAAAGGGCATCCGTTCCCTTCCTCATGTGCCTGCTGCCCCTTCATGGCAAACACCCCACAAACCCCAGGGCATTTCTGTCACCACCAGTCACCACCTTTCCCACCGTTCTCTCCCTTCCCTTCCTCTGCGTTTTGACGACTTCCCCGCCCCTCCACACCGCTGTCGGGCGATATCACCCCAAGGCAGCAGCTCTGTTCACTACTCAGAAACTGCTGCCATGGAGTGTTTCTAAGAAGGCACGGCTCATTGCTGGGCTGCCGGCTAGCAATGTTCCCTTCCTGTTATGCTGCAGTGCAGAAGCTGCCCAAAGGCTGAATAATGGGGCATCATGTGAGATAGAGCTGTGGGCCCCTGCTTTCCCCACCACACAAACAAGACAAATGCTGCTGGGAAAGCTGAAAACACAAAACCATAACCCCAAACGGTGTCAGTACCAACCTTCATTCTCTCATCTGCATTGACCTTGCTGCCTTGCACCAGCTCGATGTGGAACGGCTGCTCCAAGGACCAGAGAGAACCATAGTTTGGCTAGAAAGAGAAAAGGGTTCCAATCAGAAATAGACACAACAAAGACTTCTCAAGCCAGAGCCAGACCTCATCTGTCCACATGCTTTTTGCACTGCATTACTGGTGGGCAGCACGGAGTCTGTGACAAACAGGGAAGCTGTGGAGGCAGCTGGAAGGCTCACTGCAAATTCCCAGCTCTTAGACCCCAGGCAGGAACCTATCCTGAACGGCAGGGAGACCCCACTGCTCTTCCCAGGCAAGAGCAGCGTTTCCATCAAGGGACGAGTTGAGAGTGGCCCCACTGTGTCACTGTCCCCTTTTACCTTTTTCTTCGGGAGCGGGGGTGGCTTGGCAGCCATCTTCGGGGGGCTGGCAATACAGTTGGTTTGCTCATCCCTCATAGCAATGATGGTGGAGCAGTGTACCATGGTCAGGTGGGGCGTCAGCCCTCGGTGCAGGCAGCTGCGAATGTACTGCAGAGAGAGGACAGAGTCAGGACAGCCGAAACGGAGCCAGGCAGGCAAGAGCTGTCAAGCAAATCCAAACGGACTGAAGCAAAAAACAGGTGGAAGGAGTAAGGAAAGAACACAGCAACAATCAAACTTCAGTTTTAATACGTCTCCTCTTGCTTCATAAAGCTGCAACTCCCTGAACTCATGTTGCCAGAACTGAGAATATGAAGTGCCTTTTATAGCTGCCATTTCATCAACTGACTCAAGTGACTACGTTAAGGGAAAACACCGAGAAGGACTCAGCACTCCCAACAGCAGTTTGCCCTGAGAGAGGAACATGGGATTCACTTTCAGGAAAAGAACCCCCAGCCCACCATACGCACATACAGACATTTCCAGAACCATAATCTATAAATGTATTTACCCAGCAGCTAGTACCCAGGGACAGGCTTAGATCACTAGCCTCCAAAACCAAAGTATGCCTTGCCCTAAGTAGCATCTAGGTCCTGCCGCTGACATGTTCCATTCCTGTAAACAGCATTTCCTCCTTGCTGGAAAATAACATGTCTCAATCCATCCCCAGAGCAGGAAGCAGCTGTACAGGAACAGACTCATTGACAAAGCAAGACAAAAGGCTCACCTGAAACTGGTACAGGGGGTAGTTCCCATAGAGGTATTCGCATTTCCCATTCACCTGCAGGGTGTAGTCCTCTGGGTTCTCCACCGTCTCATGGCGAAAGACTGTAGCCTGCTTCTTGATAGCATAGCTCATTAACGTGATGGGGAACTCCTTTGGGGAGATCTGGAAAGTGAAGCTCTCCTGCAATCCCAACAACACAGCACACTGTCAAACACCACCACGGGGCTGAAATCAGCACAAGGCACAGCAGTAGCACAGCAGATAGGCAACAACATTCCTGTTGCTGACAATAAAGAGAAGGATAGGAAGCCAGAATTACCCCCCCACACATTAGCAAATAAACAGGGATGTTTGCCAAGTTGGGCAGCAGCATGTTTCAGCAGCGCAAGCACAAGGCTGGAAATCAGGAACTTCAAGTCCAGTTTAAGCAGAATCCACCCATTTGTGTGGTTGCTAGTGATCAAAAACGTTCCCACTGTCATGCCACCAGCAAGGCAGAGGGTGGCCAGGGTCACCATGCTCAAACACACTGCTCTGGAAGGCCCTTCTTCCATGGGACGGGGGGCTCCTGCTTCATTCTCAGGCACAACATGCAAAAAAATCACATTAACCAAGGGTAGCAGGTAAGAACAGGGGCCCATGGGCAACACAGACTGACACCTGCAAGTGTAACGCTGAGCATGAGCTGAGCAGGCTCCGGGGCTTCAAAAGGCACAGCATGTGTTCTGTTCTGTGCTCCTCTCCTACCCAAACCCAAAGAGCTTTCCACCAATGTACATGCAGGAACCTCAGCTACCAGCTAACCAGGACACCCAACGCATGGTCAGGAAGGGGAACAGCTCCCTTGGCTGGAGGCTCAGAGTCTCCCTCCCAAACATCTCCACAGGCAAAGGAATCTGGAGAATGAAGATGAACACCAAACACATGGAAACACTGTCCACGCACACATTATTCTGTCTCCAAAATGCCCAAAGGTTCCCAAAGGGAAAGCACAAACCAGTTAAACATTGTCACAGAAAAGTTTGTGCTTTACCCCGCCAGACTGAAACTTGACGTTGACAAAAATGTTCTTGGTGGGGGTATGTAGAGGACCAGTCCCCAGGCCCTTGGCCATGGGCTCCAGCTGCAAGGGGAAGTTGTACTCCATCCAAGCTGCCCAGGAGAGCTGCTGCCGCTTTGCTGCTCTCTCCTCACAGAACTGGCACATTTTGGTGCGGAAATCATTCACTTCTGGATCCTGCACAGAGTCAAATTCATGTAAACCTAAGTGGAGAGCAAGAGAGAAAGATAAAATCAGCACCTACTCCCAACGGGGGAAAAATCAGCCTTTGATAGTCAAGTGTTTGTGAAAACAGTCTTCCGAAACACATGCTTAATATTTGGCCAAGAGGAGAAGACTCAGCCAAGCTACTAGTAATCGCTTATTTACTAAGGACAATTGCACTGACTCAATTACTATAACCCTCTGCCAGCAGGAAAGATCACCCTTCTTGGATCTGCACAAACACTTACCAGACCCACCAGATACCAAACTTACTTGCTTCATCTCCTGCTTAAGCAGGGCTCCATCCTTATTCCACACACAGCCAGGCTGGCTGGGACAGAAGCATGTGTCGCCTACAGCCCACACCCCTGCCACCCTCCTGGCAAGACCAACCGTGGGGGAACTGACCTTTTCCAATGAGCAGGCTGATCTGGGAGTTAATCACCTTCTTGACTCTATCGCCTTCTCGAGCCACGAGCCGCAGTACCGGTAGGAAGGGCTGGATATCACAAAGCCGCCGTTGCTCATCCTCCAGCTCCTGCTGTTCTGCTGTCTGGTTGATGCACGTGAAGACATAGGCTTCGGGATCGCTGAGCATATGGTACAGTGGCTCATACTGAGCATGTTTCCACACCACCTGGGCCAAACCAAGAGCAGGGTGAAACTACTGCTGTGCCCACCAGAACCTCATCTTCCCTTACTGCCACCCCACAACCTCGCTCTCCTGAGATGCTCTCCTTAGCAAGGGGAATGCACAGCCAAACCTTCTCCCAGCACTCCTGGACCTCCAATCACAGGCTGCTTTTCAGCCAGGTCTGGTGGCTCCAACTCATGCTGAACTGCTGGGCAGATTTATTCGCAAGGGCCTTTAACTGACTTCCTTTTTTTCATGCTTGCCTTTGTTTCAGGCAAAGGAAATCTCTCAACCTGAGTATTGAAATAACCCTCATCCGAATCCTTTTAAGTACCTGCTGACTGCTAGCCTTGTGGAAGACGAGTATTACTGCCACTGGAACCAAAATTGGGCTAACTTTCCCTCGGAAACATGAAATCTGTTCAAGAACCAAGCAATTTTCTGAAGTCTTCTCAACCCTATCCAGTTCCCAAAGATCCTTGGCTCCCAGTGGATGGCACTTCCACATGACTGTTCGTATTACCCTTCTTCACTCTCATCGTTGGTACTTGCTATAGGAGACAAAACTCCAGAGCAGATGGGCCTCTGCTTTGACCCAGCCTATCTGCTGGCGGGGAAACACAGACCTTCACAGCAGGAACCAATCAGCTCTACTTACAGACTTTTTGGTTGTGTTTGGGTATTTTTTTACCTGAAAACCGCAGCAAGAGAAAACCTGGAATTATCTGGCACTTGTTCCTGTCCCTTGTGATCTGTGACTCATCCAGGCCAGGTTGCTGCTGCAGAGAAAACCTTTCCTGCTGTTTTCCTTCACTCTCCCCTACCCCTGCTTCCCACTAAGGGAAACAAGCAGCTACATTTTGTTTATACATGGTTTCACTGCAGCATTTTATTCCTCAAATGAAGCACTAAGAAAAATCCTCTCTACCATTGCCATTCCAAATTTTCAACATTCAGTTTCTGTGAGGCAAGAGAAGGCTGGGCTGGCATCCCAAATACTTTGAGTCAGTTCAGCATTTGTATTTGACTGTTGGGAGGGGAGTTTTCTTACTTGCCTATGCATACACTAGGGCTTTCATAATGAAAAACCCAGTGTGGGGACTAGTTGGGTCAGGGGAGCAGTAACTGAACACACAGTCCACGAGCCCTTTGTGGCCAACTCCAATCTGCTGTTGCTCCATCTTTAATTCTCATCCCAAGGTTGTACAAGTACCCAGAGAAATGAGCCCAAGCACCACCCAGTTTCTGGCAGTCTTAGTGGCTTGACTGGGGGTTTAGTGGATTGTAGAGGCTGTCACAAAGGAGAGGGCTCTCACAGTGAGTCACTAGGAACTGCATCAGACCAACACAGAAGAAACCCAACTTGCACTGAGTTAAGACCCAACACTTTTCCCCAGGTGCTCCCCAAGAACAGACTCCTCATTCCAGGAGATGGCAGATAAGACACTGGAACACGGCTGTTACCTGCTTGATGGTGCCCAAGCTGGCATTGCAGGACACAGAGAGGTTTAAGTATATGCCTGTGGGGAGCAGAAAGTCCACCTGGATGTTTTGGTTTTCCCCCTTGGACCAGAATTCCATAGGGCAGTAAATGCCTGGGGGCATCCTGATCACTTCTCGGCTACCACCTGCACGAGAAAGGAAGAAAGTCTGCTGCTGTTGTCTGTGCAGTATGTCCTCAGATCTCTGCTGGGCTCTGTATAAAGTTAACGTGCAAAAGGATCCAAAGAAAGGAAGGTCAGCATATCCTCATAGGTAAATATGCACCTTAGCCAAATTTCTAGTCCAGTGCCTTTAAGCCACAGAAGTGTCCTTGCTATAAAATTTGCTTCTATTTCAATACAACTCTTTCTTAATCTCTTTTATACTGGGATCAGCATCTACATCTGTATTTGGCAAAGAAATTAAAGAATTATCTTCACTTGAGAACAAAGGCACTCGTCCCAGTAGCTCATCTACAACCAAGCAGCCAACAGAAATACTGAGTCCCTACCCCTGGCTGCGCACAGCAATCCTCAGGCCACATGCTCCAACCTCCACTTGGTTTCTCCAGAGCTCAGTTCCAGTCTGCAAGAGGGAGAGAGAGGCATTGCTAGGCTTAGACACACAAACAAACAATAATGCATATCCCCGCCCTCTATAAGCACAGGAAGAATTAAATTTAAGGCTGAGGCAATTAAAAGAGGTTTGTTAATTCCATCTGCATCCTTTCACTTGGCAAGGCTCTACAATTTATTTGCAGTACAACCCAAGGAATGCAAATAAGAGAAGAAGAATCTGAATGCTATCGGGTACAAAGTGTTGTTTCCAAACACAGGATAAGTGCATGCACAAACAGCTAAAACCAAAGGCATTCAACAGAAGTCCATTTTACAGTTTCTTTCTTAAAGACACATAACACCAAAGTCAGAGACACCCTCTCGGCTCCATCTATTTGGCCACAAGCAGTAGCACAGAACTCCTGCTTCCTCCACAGATGAGGGGCTGCAGAGTGTGGTGTCCCCACATGCAGGAGGGGCTCGGAGCCGTTCGCATTAGCTCCTAGCAAGAGACAGGTAAGTGGCTAACTCCCTCCAACCACCTCAGCAGAGAAACCAACTCACCTAAATTCCCCCTCACTTACCGGAGAGTTTTTCCACCAGGACAGCAGCGCAGCCCCGAGGGTGCTCACACGGCCGTGGGGAAACCAAGGCGTCAGCCTCCTGCCAGTCTGACTTTCTGCTGGTTCTAAATTCTGCCCTGCACGTGCCCTGAGCAGTTCTAACCATATCGCTTACCCTCAGAGCCCACAAAACCAGTACAAAATTTGCTCATTTGCAGCTTAAAATACAGCTTTGCAGCTGTCAGAATACAAACTTAGAAAGAAACCCACCAACGTGCTGCTGGAGATTGGGGTCTCTTAAATGATGAAGTCCTGCTGGCAGCTTCTTGTGAGCCAGCCCCATGCTTCAGCCCAGCGTTTTATCTGCCACGGCCTGGGAGCACAACACTTCCCCATCTGCAGTGAGGTAAGGATTCCCAGAAATACGAGCTATGCTTTATCTATCCCGCTTCCTCAGCGCACACGCCGTATCACACGGAGACCGGACACAGAGACCACAAAACCACCCATCTGCCTTAAGAGGGAGGGAAGCAAAGAGGGGAGGAGGCAAGGTTTACAAGTTTAAATAAAGCAAAACAAGCTTGCCTCACCTTCTGCTCATTAACAATAAAAAACCAGCGAGTTTCTGGCATACCTGCTATCTCAGCCTTTCCCAACGGCAGCAAAAGCAGCAAACTACCAGGACTCTACTGACCAGCTGAGACAGAGCTCACAGCAGTGGCTGAATTGCTTCCTTCTGCTGAGGATTTCTCCCTGATGCCACATCTCATCAGGTATGAAGTACCTTATCTAAGCTATCAGCGCAACAACGCCAAGCTCAAGTTTCAATTCAAAACTCACCCATTATCTCCCTGCGTGCGAGGATTTTTCCAACAGAACCTGGAGTGGATATGCCAAAGGAAGAATAACTCTGGACTTGGCCTGTCACTAATACTTCATTTATCGCATCTCTCCCCTTCCCACTGCTAAATTCAGCATGCTCTACTAGGTAGACCTCAAGTCTGAGCCAGCGTGACAGTTTTTACACAAGCTCTGCAGAGATTAATTAATACTTCTGCAGCACCCCACTTTTATCTTCCCTTTTGCCTTGAGAAATCGGAACAGTGCTCTCCAGGCTGTAACCGTGTTTACACTATCTTGACCTCGTGAGTAGAAGTACCTACAATTCCCCTTTCTCTGGGTCATTTGGCTGTTTGTGAACAGCCAAACGCAGCATCGCTCCTTTTTGTCAGGGTTTATGCTACTGGGGTTGTTTGAGATACAGTCTTTTGCTACAGCAGTCTTTAAAAAAAAAAATAAAAAGGATTCCCCATTGTAGCCATCGGTTTTCAAAAGCCCCAACATCATCTCAGACTGTCATCCTGGTGGGCAGAAAGATTACCAGTAAAAAATCCCATGCTGGGGTAGGGTTCTGACCTGTAGGTCTGGTAGCCTGAGATTCAAGTTAATCAACCCACGCTTGACAGAAAAGAGTTTACTGAACAACTTGCCTATCTCAAAGGCAGGGCAAGCAAGGGCAAGACAGAAGTTTGTGTTTTAGTGGGATGCAAACCCACAGAACCAACCTGCAGCAGGTACACAGGCTACCAAAGACTCTGCTTATCAATACCACGCTGTAGCCACCCACCCCCTACCATACACCCCCAGTCCTCACTCTTCCTACTGTAATATACACATCTTGCTAGAATACCTCCGCATTCCCCCACCTACATCTTCCTATATGATTTCCTCCTCCTCCTCCACCAGCCACATCTCCCACAACCCTCAAACACTCGTTTGAGTGCAAAGGCAGGTATGCTGCTGTCTTCTGCCAGGCAGTTGAGCAGCACAGGATGCTTGGGTGGCCAACATAACAACACATACACCCACGCTAAAGACCTGGCCCTCGTGCAAGCCAAGTATATTGTTCTGTGAACTTCGTGTAGCCCCTGAGCTAGAGGCAGGCACAGAACATCTGAGGAATCTGCACGGCCTCCAATACCTCCTCATTCATCTCTGGCAGCAATTTTCCTCCTAAGCCTGGTCTAAAGACTGCCCCCTGGTATGGCCTTGCTTGGGCAGGACACCCAAGATCATGTGCTGTAAAGGCTCCCTAAAAGTCACGTAGCCATACTGACTGCAGGAAAGGGTACTGCACAGGCTAAAGCTTACTCTGTTTTTTCTTAAGATGGGCAGAGCCATCTGTCCCAAAGAAAGGACCACAGGGAGGCAGTAATGGAAGCCCTTTTCCCAAAAGAAGCTAGCGTCAAACACGGGAACCTCAGATCTCATCAAGAAGATGTGAGGAGTCACCAGCCCCACCCCACCGGGAGAGCCCAGCAGCGGGACAAGGAGCACATCACGGGCTGTGACAACTGTCCATGTGGGGCCATCACAGCTGCCTCTTTCAGTCTGCAGATAAACAAGCTCTCCAACCGCAGAGCGCAACATCGCTTTGGACTTCTCCCAGCACATAAGAGGAAGAGAAACACATGTTGTCACACCGCACAGGTCCCAAAGCTTCAAGCACAAGCCCAACAAGAGAGTTTCATGGGTCCAAACGCAAAGCTATTCCCCATGATTCCCAGAGAACTCAAGTGTACTCCTCTTTTCATATGTATTCCTGCTCTGTAGAATATTTTTGTAAGGGCAAAATAAAGATCTCTGCAAGACAGAACTTCTCAGGAAACTAGGAATGAAATGCACATAGACCCAACTCCACACTGACCCCTTTCTCTGGTTCAGCCAAGCCCAGCAAGCAGTAAAAACTCCTTGCAGTGGCCAACTGCTCCATAACCCCTCAGTAATTTTGAGATACGGAGTCATTTCCTAGGGGAGCAGTCAGGGAAGATGCATCCATTGGTACCAATCCCTTCCTTTCTGAGAGTCATAAGGGCAAACGAACCCATCTTACAATGCTCAGAGCTCTCCATCACTGGGCAGAGAGAGAGGTGGAAGAAAACAACCACGACACAAAATTCCAGGTTTCAGAAGAAAGCAAATCCCCAACTTCCTCTCCCCTCTTTGCCTCAACTCATTACTCTGCAGGAAAGCTGCTGACCACTTTGCCCTCCTTAAGGTTTCCCCTTACATTAATTAGTGTGAGGGTAATAAAATGTATATTTTTGCCAAAGAGGAGAGATGACCGAGGCAAAGCTGATATGCACATGGGACTAGTCCATGCACCAGCCTGCCAGGACAGAACATTAAACCCCAGCGTTACTGGAAGCCAAGTAATGAAGACAGGCACAACACGGGTAATAGGAGGGAGCATATGTTTTCAGTTCACAGACCCTGAGGAATACGCAGTTGCACATAAAGGCAAATTTATGCAGAGCATAACAGACACATTCGAAATTACCCACTCGGTATTTAACAAGCCCAGCAGTCAACACAAAACACACTCACACAAGTCTCTTCTGATGAAGTTTATCAACCACAGCTCTGGTGTTTACAACATACAACTGCTATTAGGGGGGGGAAACAACACCAAACCAACAACAAAAAAAAAAAGAGAGGAAAAAACCAACACAAACCCAGCAAGTTAGCAAGATCACACAGGGAGCAGCGTTCCACAAACCTCTGTGAGGCTGCAGCGTCAGACAGACACGGAAGCTCTAACGCCCACAAACAGATTACAAAATTACTAAACCCCAGGACTACAAAAATACCTTTCAAGTTTACAAGAAGCGGGTGGCGCAGAGCTCACGGGTGATGTGCGCCGTGGGAGACAGCAGGAACTCACTTCCATTGCAGGCATGGGCTTAGCTGGGGGAGGACACCACAGGAATTCTTATGTAGACACACCTTTGGCACGTCTTTACCACACAATCAATACACTTAGCGGATCTGAACCCACCCTAAGCTCTCACAGGCACAGAACCCATTTCAGTGTGTGTTCTGGAGGTGCCTTAAGCTCAGGCTCACTTTTTTGGTGGGTCACAGAGTAAAACAGGTCCCCTGTATACTGCCACGTTGACAGACTGTAAAATTAACCCACAAATTCCCCTCCAAGAACTTGCCTCCAGAGACACAGAGGCAAGTCAAACTGTGACTATATGTAGGGTAGGGGACCCCCCTTGGAGTGTAGGGGGACTCCCCACCTTGCAGGGTTAGCTGGATACTCACACCCAGGTGCCTGCCCCTTCACTTAATCACACAGAAAAAAACCCAACACGCTGGATCTGCTTCCCTTGGGGCAAAACACAAAAAAATACCGATTCAGGCTCCAGTCCTGTGATGCGGATGCTGCCAACAGAAGCTCGTAGTAAGACTGGCCTTTGCAGCTCTGCCTGCTGACAAGTACTGACAACCCGGCTCTTTATTCATCTAAAAATGAACACATGCTGCTGAGAGGTGCTAGAAACAGCCTCAGGGGCTGCTGGCCCTCCGTGTCTGCTGTGCTGCCCCATCCGCCCCAGCTGAGCACAGACCTCCAACGCAGCGGGTCACACTCGATGCTGGATCCTACAGGATCCATGGCAAGCTGGACTGAGAACCTACAGCCAGCCCTCTGCAGAATGCCACCAAGAGTGACTCCGAGCTTGGACATTCGCCTGGCAGCAGCCTTTTATGCCAGCAATACGGCTTTGCTGCCTTCTTGATTACCAGTTAATATAATTCATTTTGCAGGGAACATTAATAGGATAGGTTTTGCTGTCATATCAATAAAAGCGTTTCCTTTACAACTTCCACTAAGCTTCCTGTAAAACACGGGTCGGTGTCCCAACTGAGCTGTTAGGCCATCGCTGCTCTCCTTCAGTTCCTGGGATGGTGTTGCACCTTCAGCATAGGCCTGAATTACACCAGAGATCTACTTGTCTCTGGTTCCTCCTTCAATGCACACACATCAGTATAAGATTTGGTCCATGAGCTAAGTACAAAAAAACCTAGGACCCCTTGAAAAAGTGTTGAGAGGCATTCAAGTACAATGCCTTTATATCTTCAGAGTTCATTTCACACCCTAGTTTTGAATATTCTAATCTCCTTTACTTAGTTTACTGTAATAAGACTTCTACCTTTACCAAACACAGAAATCAAATAAAGGCTCTTGCATATTATCAACTTCTGCTTTGTACATTGATTTCTCATATCCTGTCACACAATTCCCTGCACCCATTCATTCATTCAACAGTCGTTTGTTGATTATCCATCCCCATATATAAGACACGTAATTACACTGGTTTGATAATGCCTCTTATTAGAGATTTCTAAGTCTTTACTAGTCACCTTTACTCCCTATTTTGCTTTACTACACAAACCATCAGACTGAGGCAGATGTACAACGGAATCCACCCAGGATAACCGAGCAAGGGATGAAAATACACATACTTAATTTTTCAGGACACTACAGAGCACCCCCTTCTCTACCAGAGGGGCTGATACAAGACAACATCTATGTTCCAAAATCAGCATCTTCCACACATCAAAAAGTCAGCAGAGAACCATGGATTTTTTCACCTTCCACAGAAGTGTTCTGGCTACATGGAGACTACAAGGATCAGACTTTGAATAACTCCCTTGGCTTGTGCCCTTCTTTGAGCATTTATATTGCTCAACACCCGCATTACACATGCACACCCCCATAAAACAGGCTCACAGAGAAAAGTGATGGGAAGCAGAACTACACTAATGCAATCTGAACCAGAGCTAACCTTGTTTGTGTGCAGGGCTGATGATGAAAGGGGTTGTCAGCAAGGAAAGAAATAGGAAAGCAGAATGTACACGTGGCGATAAAAGCAGGCTGCAGTTCTGTGGGGCTCCCAGCTCCAGAGCAACTACAGAAAGAGCATCACAGTGATAAACCATCACTCAAGTTCAGCAGGACCTTATGTCCAACCACAAGTAATAGCCAGAGGGAGGAAAAGAGGTACTCGGGTAAAAGCAACTGACGAGCAATGGAAATGTAAAGCCATACCTCATTCTGGAAGAAAAACAGTATCACTAGAGAGAGGCAGAACACCAGGAAGTAAGAAGAGCATCTGACGGGAGGGTCTCAAGAACCTTGCTCTGGTGGAAACTTTCAAGCAGCCTTTGAGGCAAGTTCACAGTCAATCAACTGTGCTTTCAGCGTCGTCTGAGGAAGCACCTAGTGGGAAATTATATATTTAGTGATTAAAGTAAGAGCTTGAAAACTAACAACTTGTAAAGCTTCATTTTCAACCCTGACAATAGTTTGATGCTGATTTCAAACAACTAACCCTGTGTTTCTCATATGCACAAGTATCTCTCACGAAGGATGTTGCAATTCTTAGATGCTGGCAAAGTGGTTTGGGATCTTTGTGATTTTGTTATTACTGCTAACGTGGGCATAGCTTGGGAGTTGGAGGAAGTTGTGATAAATTAAAAGGCTGCTGAATTTAGTCTTTTTCAATCGCTCCCACGAGCAGGCAATACCAGAAACCCAAGTGCATCTTGCTGATGAACACAAAAAAAAAAAAAAAGCCATAGATGTCTAACGATCCTCCACCACCACATTCAACTTTCTTTCCTTTCAGGTTCCCATCTCCAGCACGTACAGCACGCCGCGCTTAGGTGTTCAGAGCTCTCAGAAGGCTTCCTCCTGCCCTGCCAAAAGAGGCAATCCAAAGCCAACCCCTCGCAGACACACACCGCTGTCGGTGACTAACCTCAGCCGCGATGCCAGAGGAGGTAGGGATGCCCAGACATCGGTTGCCAAGCGCGCAACGTCTCCGAGTGACTTTTAATCCCGGTGACAAGGTGCCAGACCTTTCGGGTAAGGACCGGGGAGACACCCCAGGAGGACAAGAGCCCCCCCCAGAACCCCGTGGCCCCGGTCAGCAGTGGGTGCCATCCACCTCCCGGTCAAGCAAGGACCGTTGCCATC
>VZRU01017015.1:33783-54209 GCA_013398155.1 Pedionomus torquatus | reverse complement strand
CGGCTCCGGCCCGGCGGTTCCGACGCCTGGGATACACCGTGCTTTTGGGAGACGCCGGTGCTCGAACTTGTGAAAAACGTCTGCTCTGGGGGGCGGGTGTCGAGGACTCGGCCGTTTGGAGCTCTGCAGAGCGGGGGCGAGGAGCAGCGAGACCCCCGGGACGCCCGACCCAGGCTGCCGGCAGGGTTATTTCATACAAATTAGAAAAGTTCGCTGAGAAGTTCTCTCCCTGCCATCCCCAGAACCCCTCGTCCCGGAGCCCTTCCCTTCCTCCCGAAGCCGCAGCGCTCGCAGGGTCCCGCAGCGGCTGTGCCTGCGGGGGGAGCACGGCTTCCCGGCACGGAGCGGGCTGGGTACGGTCCTTCTCTATGGTATATCGGTATTTGGACCAATACTGGTTCCTTCGTATTATTAACGTTAATTATTTAGTATTTATTAAATCTGCTTATCTTCCAATCCTTAGGTTTCCTTCCCCCCTCCCCTGATTCCCCTTCCTGGGTGGGGGGGGAGTCACCAGGCAATAGAATAATTGTTTAATAGAATAATAGAATAAATTGTTGTGGGTTCTTCAAAGCGTAACGCCCTGCCCACCAGTTAACCCTGCACTGGGCACCAGTGGTCCTGGACCTGCCCTTCTGCACCGGGCCCCAGTAACTACAGCTGCAGGTGTGTGCCAGGCACCAGTAGCACCGCAGCAGGGACCTTGCGTTGTCCCCCCCATAGCCCATCACCGCCCAGCAGTCCCCCTCTGTCCCACACAGGACACAGGTCCCACACCAGTAACCTGCGGAGCCCCCATCGGCGCAGCCTGGTGCACAAGGAGATGGGCGACGGGGAGTGCAACAGCCCCCGGAGAAATCAGTCCTGGCAGCCAAGCACAGGGAATGTCCAAAGCGTTAGACGGCTGCCACGGTCCTGAGGCAGCTGACACGGTGCGTGCAGCAGGGACACGCTGCTGGTAGCACCAGACGACAGAGCTGAAGGATGAACTATAAGACACGATGCTGAAGGTAGGCTCTAAATCCATGCGTACGTGCAAAACTACCCACACAGGAGATTTTAAATGGTTTGGGATTCACACCTGCCCTGGAAAGGGCTCCTTCGACAGTCTCAGTCCTGCAATTGTCCTTTCTTCATCTAGAAAGCTTTTGTGCCATAAGGATGGGGAGGACCCCAGATCCCAAATTAAGTGACTTGGACAAGAAGTGCCTCCAAAGCAGGCGAGGTGCCCATGGTAGCAGCAGGGTAGCAATAGGTGGTAACATGCCTGGTGTTTCACTAACGCCTGCTAATGATGGGGAGAGAGGAACCAAGCTCACACCTTTATGTGCTGGATACCTAGGACATAAAGGCCATCTACCTGTTTTTTTTTTTTCCTCCTCCAACCTGTTGGCACCTGTTGGAAAACTAACCCAGGCACCAAACCATTGCATCAGGACCCATCATCCCACCAGGTCCTGATGGAAGGGCCGGACACTTCTCAGACACCCTGTAGAGCTGCTACCACCCCTTTGCACAGAGCATCGCTCTGACTCGTCATGGGAAATCAGTGAAAGAAGCAGCAGATGGGGATAAGAAATGTTTCCAGTGTTCAAAGACAATCGCTCTCCTCCGTCTCATTAAATTTTCAGCAGCAATTAAATACCCAAAGACCATTTGCTCATTTGAAAAATCTGTCTTTTCACAAATCTCTTGTACTTGAGAAGTGCCCAGCACACTTTGGGTCATGAATAATAAGAGACTATAAACCTGGATTTTGTGCTGTTTGTTATTTCACTCCCACACATGGAAACAAACTATCTTGGTACAGGACATGGTACCCAACTGGTCCTGCCATTTTACAGCTCCCAGAATCACCATTTTTCCTAAAGCATCTACTGCTGAAGGCATGTGATTAAGGTATAAATTCTCCTTTTTTTCCATGTTATAATCCAAGAAAAGCTCATTATTCTTGCAATCTGACTCATTTTTTTTCCCCTGAACGTTACTAGTTGGCAACATGGATATCTTACCATCAGTACAAAATGTGACTGTTGAAATATTCATTCTTCAACTCCATTTAAATCTACTATCACGTCTTAATGTGACCTTTTAAAGCTCAGAACTGTCTATTTTAAATCACTGGCCCTGACATGTGTTGAAGATATTTTTAACAGACTGTTTACAGGAATTCTGGTTTCTGTTCTGCTATTTTTTTTTCCTTTTTAACAGCTTTTGTATTCATCATTTCCAAGTCTCACATACAGGGCTGTTCTGAACACTTAGAGGACATTTGTCCACATGGCCTGTGGGAAATTGGACAACAGAAATTGTAGGGAAGGCAAAAAGCAACTGAAAGCCAACTGTAGAAAGATGAATGGACAGGAGGAAAGAGATGACTTTTCAGACATTATGCGTCACGTGTGCAGGCTCAAGGGTACAAGCCTTTGCAGGACAAGAAGTATCCAGAGCTCACAGGAGAGAAGGGAGACTTCCTGCAGATGGGGATAAAAATCCTGTAGCGCTTGGCTAGGGCTAAGGGCTGCTGTCTTTTATACATTTACCAAAGCCAAATATAAAGTGCAATTTTCTTTTCATCTTTTGGCTGTACCTCAGTTACAATGACCACTCACATGAATACTTCCTTTTTATATGCCTTTTCTTCAACAAAGGCTTTTTTGAGCCCTTAGTCTTAATTATCAGTCTTTCATTGCTCCACCTCTTGGTATTTATCCTCACATCTTTATTTGGGTAGTTTTCTCTCTTTGCTGCCCCGGGTACACCATTCTTGCACATCTGCTTTTTACAGCCTTGGCATCCTGTTACACAATGGACGTGGCTGAAAACACTGGCTGTACAGCTCCCCACCAAATCCCTTCTCTGCGCCAATTTGCTGCATGAGAAATGTAGCCGATGCTCATAGCCTAAATGAGATGGCTGGGCAGGTTTTGGAGGAAAAAGGAACAAGGGGAGAAAGAGGAAGAGGATGACAAAAAGCAAGTGACATAACACAGCGCCTTTGTATTTACAGGATTGCCCAGAAAGAACACTTTTAACTGCCAGTGGGGCACCTGGAGAGAAAAACATTGTGCCTGCCCTCCTGGGATCCGAGCTACACAGCTGTTGGCAATTTCACTAAATAATAACATTTGTGAAGTGGTATTCACCACCCCTACCCACAAGGCTAGAAGTAGCCTCTTACCCTCCACTTACTGGGGTACAGGGTAAACAAACAAACAAACAAATAAAAAAAAACAACCCCCAAACTCACCAAGTTTAATTGCATCATGAAGCAAACAGGAAGCCAGAGCAGTTTTAGGAGAGTTGAAACCATTCGCTCCATGTGGTTAACACTACCCAACAGGCGGGAAACCGCGCTTCTGCTTCAGCTATGCAGTGGGTCTGCAAATACGGCTGGTAACTCGCTCGCATTTAAAAGGCAAAAGAGGGGTTTTTTTTGGCTACGAGATCTGAAATGGGATCCCTGCTGCATGAAGCGTACAACTCTGATCCACAGCAGCTCTGGCAGAGGTGAGCAGCAGAGCTCATCTCTGCAAGTACAGCCCCAGGGTACACCCTTCACCGAGAGATGTCTACGGCCAAACCAAAGACTATTTCAAGATTTGAAGATCATTGTTTTTTTCTTTTTGTGTCTTACATTAAGGGTCTCTGCGCTATAGCGTAGTGCTGCACTGCTACAGGACTTTTGTTCTTCGCTGGCATTTTTTGTTTTCAAATACAGTAATAAACATATTTGGGGCACCCAGGCTCTCTTGCAAGCAAGCAACATGCACGCTGAAGGGAAGTCAGGATATTTGGATAGACTGTACTAAGGATTTTAACTGCACCTTACAGCCTCCAACTGCGGTACACACTCATTTTCATATTGTGAGCTTTCCAATTCTCTGTCTTCAAATAGCCTGAGCTGCCACAGCCTCACCAATTACGATGACCTTTACAAACAGCTTAATGCTGCTCTAGTTTAGAGGTTTATTCAAGTAGGACTCAACGTAAAAGAGGAGGGAAAGACTAGACCTTCATGATTTTGAAAGTCAGTGCTAGTGCATTAAGGGAAGCGTTGACTCACCTAAACCAGCTGCAGATCCAAAACCTCCTAAAATTTGTCAGGGAAATTCAGATATGAATTCATAAATTTAATGTCAAACCCCACAGGATTATTCACACAAGCAGCCAGAGGTATGGTAGGACCTTAGAGGTAACACGCACAAACTGCTCATCTGGCCAGAAGTGTTATCAAAGCAAACACTCATCCCAGGGAAACCAAGCTCCGATCTAGTATGAGGAGCACCACAGCACCAACCTGATTTGATATAAATTCCTGTTTGATAGGAATATAACACTAATAAATAATAAATAGTAAATATTGTTAATGTATTCAGAACACATGCACTTTCATTTGTACTGCTTAAAGAGCTTAAATAGTATGTACTGTAAAATCTGCATGTTTTTCCTCTTTTTTTTAACATGCTAGAAAACCAAGGCACAGAAATGAACTGGCCAAAAGTTACATAGGAGGATGGTGAAAAAAAAAAAAATAAAACAGGTTACATCTCTGGAGTCCTTGCAAAAGAATTTGTTTTATTAGGGTACTGTAAATATACTTGTAGAACATCTAGACACAGATTTGCTGCAGCCAGTGGTGCAAGGATTGCAGGGCAGTAGCCCCTGACACCGGCCTCAGGAGAGAACAGAAACTAGCAAAAGGCTGTGTTGAATAAAACTGAGAAGAGAAATTCACCACAACACCCTCTTAAAACAAAGACTAAAACTACCACCTCTCTCAAGAGGTCACTATCACACATTTCAGGTTCCACTTTCTCCCCACTCAAGTCTCACAAAAAGGGCACATCCCCTGCTAAGGACAAGGCAAGGGACAAACACCAGATGAGGACGTTTATGGAAACAAAACCCCAAGCATCACAGGCACATTTACCAGCTTTACCCAGCGCAGGTTGCGTTACCCTGGGGAGATCACAGACAGGGACACCAAGCAACCAGCTCTGCGCTGCCTACCCCCTCACACTGCTAACTCGTCACATCCCAAAGCACGTGTCCTTAACCAGCATCTATTTCAGTGCTGCTTTTGTCCTATTCTTCATCTACACTCAAGCAACCTTCCCAGAAGGAGGATATTTCTGAGAAGAAAGATGTGGCAGCTCTTTCATAGCTTGGACTTGAGGACAGCTGAGTGCACAGTGGTTACAAGAATTGTTTTTCTTTCAAGAGCAAGGCCACAGTTTGCTTGTTGATATTGTCACAAGAGATATTTTAGAGAAGAAAACCATGACAAAGCCTCAGCACATTTTTCTCTTTGTTTGACAGGCATGCATTCAAACAAAAAACCTTATTAAGTGAAATATTTCCACGAGCTGTATAGGAAATGGTGAATGATTAGGGGGGTGAGATTCAAGGATCTGAGTAGCCTCTTGGTTCAAGGAGCCTCTGAAATAACATCAAGCCTGGGACCCTCGCATGACAGAGAGAAGGGAGAACAATGACAAGAAAATTCAGTTCTTTTGCTGAAGGCCGGAATTGAGTACTTGGGTGTCCTTGCCCAGACAAAAATGCTGTTTTATTTGTGTGACTATGCAATTAAATGAGGGATATCACTGACTTGAGAGCAATGCATTCCTCCATGATTTCCCCATAAACGTTTGCAGAGCAAAAATAAGTAACAAGACCTGAGTTAGCTGCAGCAAGCAGCTGAGATTTCTATCTTGGCCATCAGATTCCTATCTTGGTCATCAGCAACACCACAGGACTTCTAAAGGCACTTCTCCTTAGGAGGTTATCAAAATGAACCAGAAACCTTTATTCAATACTTCCTTGGCTGTTTCTTCATCAGAATTTCAAAGTCACAGCCCCTGCCTGTGCCAAAGTATTGTGTTAAGGAAGAAGCAAGTTCTCTTAATTGTTGGTGTTGCAAGTGGCATGACATCCCAGAGAACGGAGTGGAAGGTATTAGTCAAACGGTAGATGGAAGGAGATGCTGCTTGACCCAGTTCAAGGCATGTGAAGCTATGGCTATGGCAGGGACACAGGTTGAGCTGCTGACTGCAAAGATGCAAGACAAAATGGGTTTGGGGGGGAAAAACACCACACACAAAAAGCAAACCAACAAAATCCCCCACCAAAATTACACACGCTGCTCTGAAAACCCCAGACTTAATGCTTTCAAGGACAGGATGTGGAATAAGTACTGACATTCTACTCCTCATGATGGCACTGATGCCCTAACCTTTAATAAGTTGTTTCACCTGTTTCTCTGCGTGCAGAATACAGATAATATTACTTGTGTGTTCCACAGGGCATTTTGTGAAGCTTTGCTGTTTGTACAAGTCACCCGAGGTCTTTAACTGGTGGTGCTACACAAGTGCCAAGCATCAGGGTTTCAACACAAAATGTCATTTATTTCTTTATCACTTCAAAACATAACTGCAATACATACAGCATTTTGACGCAGGCAAGAAATGCCTCTCAGGAACTCACTGCTGTTGAAAAAAACCTCTTTTTTTTGATACAAAAGCAAAGAATTTAAAATAGAAATAGACAGAAGCTACATCCCCTTTATGACTGTCACATCTTCAGGAGCAACAAACAACTTTCCTCTTGGTTTTTTTCAGTAGCATTTCTTGAGATTTTTTTTTTTTTTTTTTCAGAAAGTGATCTATAAAACCCTAAATTTCCATTATGAGCTGTAACTGCCTGTTTAGCTAAACCACTCTATTTAATCTTGAAATTACTGTTAGGGGATTCTGAATCCTCCTCTTTGCTACCAGAAGAAAAGCAGCACCCTATCTTCCCACACTCAGAAGTAGAGTTTAAATTCACGCAAGCATTGGGTCCTCCAAAAACTTTAAACCTAGATCTCAGTGATAGTCAGAGCATTAAGAAAAAAAATAAAAAAGCCCTTCACCCAGTTTGGGAATTTTGGGGGTCCTTATTAATTGTTTCCAGTAAGACCGGATCTCGCAAACTTTTGTGTGGGTGGCTGTCTGCACACTGAGAACAGACAGATGCAGGTGCCTGCCTGCACTGAATATTTTGCACAAGCTCACGAGTTTGTTATATTTGGGTGGGTTTTGTTTGTTTAGTTTGATTTGATGTTTAAAGCCTGTTTTCC
This sequence comes from Pedionomus torquatus, assembly GCA_013398155.1. Classification (NCBI taxonomy): domain Eukaryota; kingdom Metazoa; phylum Chordata; class Aves; order Charadriiformes; family Pedionomidae; genus Pedionomus; species Pedionomus torquatus. The sequence continues at coordinate 47,086 of VZRU01017015.1, read as the reverse complement.
AAACTAAGCAACATTCAAACAAATACGCTCTCCGCATAAAAAGTAGAATCGGTTACAAAAGGAGGCAGATGCCAATGACAAACGCTTTAAGAATTTTTTAGCAGCCACCTGAAAAATTACTTAAGAGTCAGAAATAAGTAGCTAAGGCCATTGCGTGAGTCATGGACGACAACAAGGAGAAAAGGAATGTGAAGGGAACTCTTTTTTTCTAAAAAGAGAGATGGCTTTAGCTGGAAGAAAATTATTATTTTTACTGTTACCAGAGTCAAATTTCCATTTGTGCAGAGGGGAATTTCCACTTGAGACATATTGGTGAAGAATCATTTACATAGCTGGAGGTAAAACTACAACTTTTACCCTGGGAACGGCATTGAAGGAAAAACAAACTTTTTTCGATAGCGGAAAAGTGCAAAATTTTTGTCCTCAAATTTTGGTCCAGAAATAGACAATATTTGTTTTCATTAAGTCTTTAAAAATACTTACAAAGAAAAGAAGATGTATTCCACAGAAGCAAACATTCCAGCCAGCCTAAACAAAACTAGGAGTGGGAAACTGTACCAGACAAGCATTAACTACATTAAGCACTTACACTATGTGCTACAGGGGTGACTGCGCCTCTGAAAATAAAAGCTTCACTGTTTATTATTACTGTATCATCATTTAAAACCTGGCAGCAGTCAGGCTTCGAGCGAGGTTGGGTCTCCCCTCACATTAGCAGGATGCACTTAAGCAGCTGAATTTGCTGCCTTGGAAGAGTTTTGCGGGTCTCATCCCACCCCTTTCCACAGCACTGGCCACGCTACAAACCTGCTGCCTCAGTTTCCCCCTTCGGGACAGAGGGAACAGCAGCATTTAGTATTAGATCCTTTAAGATATTAGTGTTTGCAGTGTCATTTGCAAATTACAGCAACTGATGCTGTACAAAGCAATTTGTACAATACTCACAGATCTGCTACCCTGTGATACAGAGACTAATATTATTAACTTGGGCTGGTGAAAAACAGAGTCCCGGTAACATTTTCTTTCTGTAAGAGGCCTGGGCAGTCTTTTACAATGGAATTTTATACTCTTCTGCATTTCCCCCCCACCTCATAGTTCAGCGCTGGTTTTCCCCTTCCTTGATTAATAAATTAAGACCCAGGAAGAAACTCTCCAACACAGGGGTATGCAGGATATGGACGAGCACCGCAAATCTGCTCCCAGATCTGCCCTGTGCAGTGCTGGCATACAAACCACAGTGCTGACCTTCCTCACAATGGACATTCCAGAGCCCTCTGACTCTTGGGCCCTAAAAAAGAGGCTTAAAAACCTCCTTTATCCTTACTCCTGAAAACAACTTTTTGGGAAAGCCCAACAGAGAGGAAAACAAAACAAAACAAAAGAGACGAAATATTTTTTCCTATTATTTTCACACAGATTCCTCATTTAGCTTGTGCTTTAGCTGAGTATAGCACATTAAAGAAGTCATCTACTCCTAAACAGATAATAAAACCGTCCATATTGGTACACAACACTGAGTGTTAATTCAATTATTAAATCAACTGAATGATGGCAGTTTCCATGCACAGTCTTAATTGCTTACTAGAAGAATTTACAGCCCATCTTCATATTTGTACATTTTACAGCCCTGACTAATGCTGTGGCTGAGGCTTCACCCAAGTGATTTTTCCATTTTAACAGAAGGACAGCAATATAACCCAAATTATCACAGCTCACACCCCCTTGCATATACAACTGCTCAGTCACTTGCTTGGAAAGTTGTAAAGATCTTAGACTGAATGTGATATGACCTTATTTTCACTAGGTCCTCCATAGCCAGCTTTTGTTTTAGTGTGACAAGAACACAGCAACTCAACCCCCATCTCTTTCAAATCAGAAAATTTTCAGTCTTATCCAGAGTTCCTGGAAGTCTTTTTTCTAACCGGTCTCTGCTGTAAGCCTGTTCTGCACCATCACGACGACCTTAAGTCCAGCTTCACCCTCATGCTAAGAGGAATCATTCAACAAACAGTAGCAGCCATAAACACCAGCAGCCTTAGGTGCTGGTGAGGGCTCTGCAAAAAAGAAATTCAACGCAAAATTGTCAATTTTATTTCCTTGTTACCTGCAACAGGAAAAACCTCAACCTCTCATTTCCTTCCTCCTGCCCACTTCGTTTACTGTTTTGAGTGACTGACAGTCAGGTCCCAGATTTTCAATTTGCTCTTTTTCCAAAGGCAACAGGTAGGAAGACACAAAGCAAAGTCTCCTGGATAAAATGGGAAAATGGTAGGGGTAAGGAGAGGACAGTAACAGACAAATGTAGGTAGCAGAGCTCTTGGATATGATGCTTAGATGCCTACAGGAAAAAAACAGTGGTAAAAAAGAGATGGATTGTGCCTCCGAGTTCATGCACAACTTTGCCAGAGTGGTGCTTTGAGAATTAGGCTTGGAAATTTAATGGAAAAAGTCAATGAAGTTTTTGCAACCTCTTTCCATAAATAAGCACCAGATATATGCTATTATGTACAGCACAGTAATATTGCCAAAGCACATTGCCAAGCCACACCGATTTGTGCGACTTTTGGAATGAAGTGCGCTGGTGTTCCCATTGCAGACACCAAGAAACATGGAAACCACTTGAAAACAGACCAAATACACCCATTTGCTAGAATACCACAAGAAGGGATGTAATTTGTTTCCAATGACCTGACCATAAAACCCTACTTCTAGAAAGTTTTGAAAGAATTAGCAAGAAGAAACAAGGTACCAGAAAAAGGAACTATTTCATTTATGTGAGCGTCAGCAAAAAGTCTCTCTTTACCATCCCATTTGAAACTGCTGTTTTCACAGCCAAAAAGCAGCGCTTTCATAATGAGGAATGGCAGGAAACTTTCCTTGCTTTGCTCTGAGAGCTCAGAGGTGCCTTTGGGTAGAAGTTTTGCAGGGAAGCACTGGCTTCAACACTCTCCAAAGAGCTTACGGGCACTGAACTGCCTGTAGGATGAAGCCTGCTGTGCTTTGCAAGCTGGGCCATCCCATCATTGTCACCACAGTGTGGATGGACACGACCTGCAAACTCACCAACAGTATCAGCAACTGTCTCAGGCTACGCAGGCTGGAGAAGTGGGGGGGTGAAAGTAAGACATCCCTATGCCTCTTGCTGTGGTTATCTGCTTGCCAGACGCGTGGCTCACCAGTCAGATGCCCAACAGGTTAACCAGCCACAGACACACGGCCAGTGAACCCCAAATGGCAGCATTTCCTATCTGCTTCTCTGGTGACCACCCACCTGCTCACCTGTCAGGTTCCTTTNTGGCTCACCAGTCAGATGCCCAACAGGTTAACCAGCCACAGACACACGGCCAGTGAACCCCAAATGGCAGCATTTCCTATCTGCTTCTCTGGTGACCACACACTACCCACCTGCTCACCTGTCAGGTTCCTTTGGGACACTCTGGGGAGCCAGGGATGCTCACTCAACTCTCTAAAGAAAAGTTAGCAAAGAAAAGAGGCCTTTAAAGACATTTCCTCCACGCCCCCAAAAGCCCCCAACAAAAATATACCCAGCTACTACACATGTGATTCCTCTGGTGGTAACGCAAAAGAAATTCACAAACCCTTTGACACTAAAAATACATCCTTCCTCCTCCTCAGACTTCTCCTTTTACAGAAGCATTGCTCTTTCTGTGCCATTTCCCAGCCTGTCACACTTGTACTAGCTTCCACCCCGGAGCCAGACAAATGCCCTCTGAAAAGACAGAGCTCCTGATGATGCCATATGGGCTTTTAACGTCATGCCATTACAACCCAAGCCACAGCACCCACTTAGAGACCATTCAGCCCTAACAGGTCAAGCCCTGACTGTTCCTTCCACGCACATTATTTATTTACCATTCTTCTCTTCCTTCAATGCTTTATTGATTGCTGCTGCTTACTCCCTTGTGCTCTGCTTGTGTTGGGAGGTCGTGTGTGGCTGGAGAACAGAGGCTGGCCCTGCTTTCTGTTCCTCAATCACCAGACACTCTTTTCCCTGTGGTCACACAAGTATCTGTACAGCAAATTTTAAGAATGGAATAGCTCTCTCAGATTAGCAAGTGACAAAACCCAAACTGACCAGCCCCTCAAAATACACATCTGATGATCTTTTTTTCACTGCTGAATCAGAACCAGTAAATGCCCACAGAGATTTGAAGCTTATTTTGCCAAGAGGACATGTACACAAATACACGCATCTGATCTCATTTACCAGAGGGGCTGAGCTCTTGTCCCCGCTGTCTCCTGTCTTTACCGAACTTTTGTCTTCCCTTATCTTTGATAACAGACACCACAACATGTTTGTTGGTAACAGACTACTTGCATTGGGAATTGCTCAAAACAGAGCATCACAGCATTTCTCCATACTCCTCTTTCTGAACCTCTGTGGTCCAACTGACCACAGGAGAGAAGGCAGTAAGGTCTACTTAATTTATAAATGGCAAAAAAGAGCATGTGAAATCCTGCTATAGTGCAAAAAAGTAAAGATGAGGATGCCTGACAAGCTCACACAGGAAAGAGATCTCACAGAGGAAAGTCCCTTCAGATAGCAAAATGACCAGCTGTGGATCAATCAAACCTTGATTCATTTTTTAAATCACCTTCTTTGTGATCAGTGTTTCCAGGTCATCATTGTGCCTGCTCCCTTGGCTGTACTTTGGAGACCTCGTACAAGCTGGCATGGGTAAACAGGTCCTGGCAGTTCTGCCCACATTGGGATTAGCAAAGACTGAATGAGCCCAGTAAACAGTGCTCCCATCGACTGGATCCAGGCCATCGACTGGATCCAGGGAAAAGTGGTCTTCCTCCATTGCTGCCAGGATCAGGAGAAGATCACCGAGTGTGAATGGTCCAGCAGTTCTCCCCCTTACTCCCTTGGGATCAGTCTCACAGCAGAAAATGGAAACCAGTCACACCACTTCTCATATATTGCAAAAAATAAGAGAACCAAAAAACAAACAAAAAAAAAAAGCAGCATAACCGATTCTGAAAACACTGTTTTTCTCTGCTCTGAATGAGGAGTCAGCAGCTCTGATTGCAGGTGCGCAAATTCCCCCAAAGTTTCCCTGAAACTTTCCATTACAGAGAGGCAACTGAGCTCTAGTAAAGACAGCCATTAAGTGTGCACTGCTACTTGTTTGTTTACTTCAGCTAAGATATATCTGTTAGATCTTATCACGGGTGAGTGAATCACCCTCCACTACATGTGTGTAGTTGACTCTGCCTGAAGGAAAGGAGCACAGCAGATTGCGAGTGCTCAGAAGTCCCCTGGCCGCAACAGGGCTTCTCCCTGCAGGGCTTTCCTCCCCTTTTCAGCTGGTTGCCTTCACTGGGGAATGATGTTCTTGTGGGAGCACTGGGAAGTGCCAACTGACGGGCTGTTTCCTGTAATGTACAACAGGACAGTTGAAGCTGTACACATCACACAGGTTTACAGAAACAAAAGTTATCTGCTTAGGTGATACAGAAAAAGCTCTCTGCAAGAAAGCCCACAGAGCCAGATGAGAGACCAGTCAGACACAGCTCTCCAGGAGAGGAGAACATCTGCTAAATTCTACACAGAGGGGCCTGGAAGACTTGCCACAGGAAACAAATCCAGGCGGGTAACAACCCTAGGAACTAATTAGGAAGACGTGAACAGGCATTACCATGAAATCACCAATGACAAAAGTTACATTCAGCACACAGTAGAGCCTCACTGTTAAATCTCATTAACTACATCCTTGTGTCACAGTAGGCAGCTCTGCCCACAAATTAGAGACCACAGCATTACAGTGCAAAAATCATTCATACGCTTGCTGGTGACTCTGGAGGGAACAGTAAAATGAAGCAGAAAACCGAATCCAAGTGTATGCCTGTTCCTATCATTTGGGAACCTGGACTAACCAGCATTCTGGCCAGTTCCTTTACAGCCCTGGTACCAATTCCTGTACAGAAAAGCCAGACAATCCATCTCGACAAACATTTGCATAAGGTGTTCTTGACTCTTGACTTACATTACTCATACCTGGTACCACTGGTAGCATCTGTTGAAGTACCACAAAAATGGTATTTAATCTGCAGGAGCCTTTGGTGGAAACCAAGAGAGGGCAACTGAAATGAGAAGATGCCCCCTCCCTCCTTGCCCTGCTCTAATATGCATGCAAAGCTCACACATTACTTTTTCATCTCTCTCCCCAGCCACTGATTAAAGGGGTGCCTTACCCAATTCCCCTTCCTTTTCTTTCTCCAGTGAAGTCCTATCTTTCCAAGCTTTGGCAGCTGTTTTTCTCCTCATCCCTGCCCATTTGCCTGCTGGTGTGTTTGTAATTATTTTTACAAGGCTCAATAATTTATGCAGTCTTTCCCATTTTTTCATCTCCTTCCTACAGCCCTGTCTGGCAAGCAAGGAACTCCACAAGCAGCTGTGCTCAGTCGGCTGCCCATCCACCTCCTGCAGAGAGGAACCAGTGCCAGAACAAGCCTTTGCAACCTAATCCTCTATTTACCTTTCTCCGGACCCAGCAACTATTATCCAGAGGAACAGCTCTTGAAGTCACTTAGCAACACGTTTGCAAACCAAGGCTCTGATGTCAGCCATAAAAATAGCATCTCAGAAACACCCATTTGCCTCATGCCTCGAACCAAAGTTATCTGTAGCCATCTAGCTCCGTTCCTGAAAAAATTTTGCTTCCAGGGAATTTATCTTTGACTCGCTGGCAGACAAGGCAGCAACACAGTGATTTCAGATTAAAAATAATCTCCCATTCTGCAACAATCATGCCGACTAGAGCACAGGACTCCTTGTGCCCGTCTCCAAAGTGCCTGGTATTGAACAAGAGCACAGATCGGATGCTGAAGTGAACACGATACTGGCCCTATCTGGTACAGCAGCTCCCTCAAATTATTAATCTATTGAAGACGAGTTATGAATTTAACTAGAGACTCACTCGCATTAAGTCTGAAGGAAACGGGGAAAAAAAACCCAACACATTTTCAATGTGATTTGAATCACATTTGAAAATCACATTTTCATGATTTTCATATCATCATTAACAAGTCCTGTTCAGGAGAAGACTCTGCTATAGGCTTGACTCAAGCAGGACACCGCATGGTGCGGCTTCCTCATCCCAATGTTGCCCTAGAAACAGCTTTCTTCACATTTTGCCTTTTACTGATGATCAAACAGAACATTTCCCCCTCTCAAAACACAGAGGAGAGAACATAGTAGTAAATACAGGAATTACCCCGGCAGCAGAGTTCCTACTGCAACCTCTTTGGTTTTTTATGAACGCTGTTAGACATTTGAAAAACTGAAGTCACAGCTCTCAAGAATTTTCTGTTCTTTGCAAGCCTTTAGAATTGCTGTCTGGCTCACAGTTTGGGAATTGCTCCTCCGAGCTGTTCCCCATCACCCAGGGTTTGTACACACCGCTGGCTGCCCGAGGTCAGGGGAAAGTTGGGCAACTCAGAACTGCTTTGAATTAGATGCTTGCTCCTTTCACACATTAAACAAACCTGGACTGTAATGGCTTGTTTCGGGTTTTTTAAAGTATAAAATCCCAAATTCTGCAGGAATTTGGTGGGAGTTAATCTTTCAGCTTTATTCTGACACTGACTGCATCTAACTGATTATCACAAGGTGCTAAAGTATAGGGCAAATTCTGGTTTTGCCCATTCAAGAGCAGTTGAGGCAGACCACTGCCAGAGAGGAACATTTATGGACATTTCTTCTGTGATCACACAGCACTGGGTAATGCATTTCTGCAGAACGCGGACATAAACCAGCACCACCTCCTCCAAGAGCTTCTGAGGTGACACAGCAGCAGGATCACACCTAGAGGATCACCCAGGCTTTCCCAGAGCCTGCACCCAGACCTTCTGCAAGTGTCACCAGAGGCTTCTTCCAGCCTACCAACCTCCACCCTACGTCCTCCTCACAGCTTGTTGTTTCAAACAGCAGTGGTGTGAAAAAACAGGAAGCCACGCAGAGAAAGAGAGAGAATACAGATTGAGGCACGAAACTGCAGCAGCAACAGCTCCCCCAGGACGCACCCCACCCCCTCTTTCCTTCCCACCCCCTTACCACAGGCCACCTTCTGGGTGAGAAAAGCTGCTCTTGCTCTTGACGGGAAACTGGTTACGGAGCTGCATGGCCAGAGAGCCAATGAAGGGAAGGGAAATCCAGCAGCACGAAGGGAAACGCATCTCGCTAGACTCTGCGGGTCTTGGTAGGAGAGGTGGGAAACATCTCACTAGACTCTGCAGGTCTTGGATGGAGAGGTGGGAGTGCAGCTGATATCGAGAGGCAGATTAAACCCACAGGTGTCAGAGGTTCCTGGAGTGCCTGCTACGCTTCACTGTCAATATAAGCCCAGAGCACACCCTGTCCACTCCTGTGCGGTGGAAAAGGCAGGACTGAGGGCAAAGAGCTCTCGTCGTTAGGAAGCTGTGCTGATGGGGATGGCTGGGGGCAGCTTCTGGCCATGCAGCAGCCCCGCGTCTTGCAGCCAAGCTCTGGAAATGCTGCAGGAACAAGGCAGCCTGAGGGCCTGTTCCAGATCTACGTGGGGTCTGCAGCCTCCTGGCCACGTTCAGGGAGATGCCAAACAGACTGCAACTGGCATCTGCCCTCCAGCATGGAGAATAATGACCAAGGGACTCTAGGGAGGAGACAAGAGAACTGGAGAGGGTGCAGCACACCCAGAGCATCTGGGGGCATGGAAGCTGTGCCTTACCTCCCTCCAGACAACGCACGAAGCACCGTTTCCCAGACATCTCCCTCTCAGAGCTTTCTTCTTGCTTTTTCGGGGAATCAGGATAGCTCCTTGCTTTCCCTTCTCCCATGTTACTTATCCCTTCCTAAGGCACCTGGCCTTTCCACCATTGTCAGCCACCACTTTGAGCACACTAGGTTCAAGAAGTTCAACAAGTTTTGCTGCAGTTCTTGCAGGCCAAGGAGGGATTTTTGAAAGCAAATACAAGACTGAATTGTTGCCCCTTTGTCACTTTGCAGCCTCTGCTGTAGGCCACTCGCATCTATTCACTTGTTTTTTAAAGTACTGCTCTCTTGCAGCTTGCATAGGGCATTCTTGGTCCCTTGTGCAAAGGAAGAGTCCTAAAGCCAGACTTAGACTAATTCCTAATCCAAAGGAGTAAAAGGAGCAGGTCAAAACAGACACTACTCCACAGGCAGCTCCACATCCATTTTATGCTCTGAACTTCAAGGAAACGTATGTAACCCCCTTATCCCCAAGAGTTCAGAGATCTACTGAGGATCATTCTACAGACTATTCAAGCTTTATCTATGACCTGCTGCATATGAACAGCTCTTAGCACCATTTTTACTCCCATATACAACCTGTTTAAGGAGTAAGGATTCTGTGTCACATCCATCTATTGAAGAGGGACATCTATTGAAGATCAACAGCTCTCAGCACTTGCAGTTCTCCCAACTCACCCTCTGTTGGCAACTTCTGACAGAAAGGTTTCTGCTTTGCAGGAGTTTTCATTGCTCATACCCTTATCGTTTCAGTCTTCTGTATAAGGCCGAGAGATAAAAGGGTGGAGATGAGGAAACAACAGTTAGGGGCAAAAACACCAGTAAGGGACAGAAAGGCCAAGCAGACATTTGGCAAGCAAGTTCTCAGGCTTCCATTTCACATAAAGTATTTCCAACTTTCTCTCTGCATGTAGCCACATTTATTTTTATGTCAGCCAACTAACTGCATAAAACAAAAGGGGGAAAAAAAAGCAATGTCACAGGAATGTGGTGACATTGAAAGCAAGGGAAAAAGCTAAACCACGAAACACAGGTTGGCTACTGCTTCTGGAGATCAGGGCTTTACATTTACAGTGAACACAGGTGGGATAAGCATGCACAGCCTGAGCCATAGCGGTTAACAGTTTACAATATGAAGCCACAAAATGACCTGGCACATCCCATAGTGAGTGACAGCTCAGGAACAGTTACAGCCCTTCACACTGTGAGGCATCAGAGCGGCACCTCCCTGCTCTGTACGTAGCTCAGATTTTGTCCATCAAAAGTCTTTTACATCTGTACTAATTCACCACCATACACAGGCGAATTGTCCTTCTTTTCTACTGTTAATAACAAATAAAGGTAATTTTTTTAATTGCTAAAACCAAAAGGAAAAGCAGCGAAGATAAATGTGGGACAACACAATGGAAGAGAACTAAACAGTCTGATATCTGCTGGTGGGAAAGGGAAACGCAGTATTTCCTCAGTCATTTTCAAAGCCTCTGTATTGCTTGCAAAGGGATAAGCTGTGCTGTGGTTTATTTATAAAACCTATAAGAATGTTGACCGAAGGCTATAACTTGAAGAAAAATAAGCGGAGGTCAAGCTTTCTAAAAGCAGCCACAAACCCAGGAGAAATAGGCTTACCAATAAGACCTTCTTGCTGTAAGATGGATACAAAACACAGAGGAGAGGCACCAGTACTTCTGAGCTGCTAGAGAAGCCATGCAAACCACAAACAATGGCCCTGGTTTAAATGCAGCCAACACTGCAGTTTTCTGTTCCTGCCACAGAAGTAAAGCAGGGAGTGGGGGTGTGTGAGAGTGCCTGAATGAGACCGAGGGGGATTCCCAGCACCTCTCCACTGGCAGAGCTGGCCAGAGCGCCTTCCAGGGCTCTTAGGCCTTCTGTTTCCTCTTCTTAAGTAACTAATGAAGAGAGATGCTCCTACAGACAGTGATTCAGAGCAGGGCCTTCATCTAAATGCTCTGAATCATTATTTGGAAGGGACCATCTCTGCTGACAATTGAAGGAGCCTCTGGAGAAGGCAGACAGCTAGAAGAGATGATTAACTCTTCTGTGGCATTCACATCAACATACCTGTGTAAGAGACCTACCTATTTGCTATTGGGACTGTGGCTCATTATCCAAACCTGCTCAAAAAAAGGGCAAAGCAGGTGCAACAAGGGGCAAGAGAGCAGAAAGAACAAGGTCCCTTATAATATGGTCTGAGATCCAAATACCTGGACCACAAATAGCCCAGCCATGTGCATCCCTACTGCTCTTACAAGGGATACAATGAATTCCACCTACATCTCATTGAACCTGCCCACAGACTCTACCACCTTAAGAAAAATTAATTGAGCCCAGCACGATAGGGGATGCTCCTGGGAGGGAGAGAGCAGGAGAAACCACCACTGCAGGTGAAAATAGCAGCTGAACTCATATTCCCATCTCCCTTTTCAGACTTTTAGAATATCCCTTTGACATTGGTCCAATATCTATTTACTGTTTCATTTTGCAGAGGGGATCGAGATGCAGAGGTCTTTCCCCAGACTCATTTCAGCTTCATCAATAACGACCCCTAACGTTGGCACAAACGCACCACCTAGTGGCAATCACGAATGGAAAAGCTGTGGAACCAATACAGTGCCGACAAATAAATCATTCTTACCAGTTTAAACAGGCTGCTGAAAAATACGAAGGGCCAACATGACACACGTACCCACTGGTGAGAGAGAAAACAAACTCCTTTACTCTTCCATGTGTCCTCAAAAGCTTGATACACTCATTGATTTTTTAAACAGAGATTAAAATCAATAGCTAAGCAGACATAAAATCCCTGCATCTATAATTACCATTTATAATTTTTTACAGCATTATTAAGTATTTCCCGATGCACAGAACTCCCGAGCCCACAAGATTACAACCTGCCTCTTAAAATAAGATTTAATTGACAACTTGAGACAACTTCCTTATGTTTTGCCTGTATTCTGTTTCATAGCCCCTGCCGCCTACCAGACACTCAGCACTTCATGTATCACACACAACATTTTATCCATTGCACACCACTGAATTCGGCTTTCCCTGCCTCACGATCCCTTGGCAGCTACCATGCAACCAGAACCTCCCAGATACAATCGAACTTCGGAGTAGCTCTACCCCTGCAACTGCCACCACCCCTGCAGACCTTTGCCACTTAATCCTAAGAAATCAGTCTTTTCAACAAGAAGCTGTGCTCAAAGATCAGGAAAAAATAAACCTTATCTTAGGACTTGGAAGTCCAGTTTCTAATAAACAATATTATCTTTCAGGCTCGAGTCCCATCCATATCTATGTCCTGTTCCTTAGAAAACTAACATATAACCAGCACTCTTGCTATGTCTTTATAGTTATATAAACTTTGAAATGTCATTTCTAGTGTCTCTTCTGCAGTTGAATAAAACACAGCCTCACTGACCACAGTTTCCTTTTCTAGACAGTAAACATTCTTTGGATAGAAGCACCAGGGGCCTGAATGGTGCAGCTGTGAAGATTATTACACAGAAGTCTATTGGTACACTACAGTTATAATTAAATACATCCAGAAAAGATAAGAACTAGAACTGCTTCAGGAAATCCCAAAGACTTAACAAAAAAACCTCCAAACCAACCAAACAAAAATACTCCACCCCCAAACACCAAGAACACATCCTTCCCCCAGCCCCTTTAAAAGCCAAAATTAATTGCGAAGATCATTTATTTACTCAGAATCTGAAAAGATTACACAAAGCTGAAGGCTAAGACAATCTCTGAAGGCTTCGACAATCTTTGAAGGCTTCCAGACATACAAAAGAACTTCCAGCTACAAAATCAACAGAGATAATAAATTAGCTGTTCCCAAGTTTAAGTGCAATTGTGAAAGTCCAAACCAAAACACTTTTAAGTGATTTTTATCACAGGAGTATATCATATCATATGATTTTCATCATAGGAGTACCACGTGCCTGGGACTGAAATTCACCAACTAGCTTTGATGTAGCTAATAATTTGCACTGTGCTCTTCCCTCATCTCCTGTCTGAGAACAAATACCTCAGACATGAGGAGTCACAGAGCCATCCGACAATTAAAACAGGAAATAACAACCAAAATAAACCGATAAAAACCAACAACAAAGTCCACTTCCCAGTGCGAGGAGCGGGATCCACGTCTCGCTACATGAGCGGCACAACCCATACCCTGAGGTGTTTGCTTAGTTGTAAGCTGAGGTAAATGCTTATAAATATAAACTTTTTTTTTTCCTGCCCATCTCAGCTGTGTCCTGAGGCGGGACTGAAGCCTATAGATGCTGTCACAACACAGACTAAGCAGAAATTCATAAAAAAATACCTCACTCCACACCACGCAAAGCCAACGCTGCCGAGTGCCTCATGAGCCACAGGCAGACGGCCTCCCAGGAACCACCCGGACTCTGCTCTTCAGCCTGTAAAACCCACTTCATACACTCCCTATCATCTCTTATTTTATAGAATGGTTAGAGTTGGAAGGGACCTTGAAGATTATCCAGT
>VZRU01017015.1:17515-29760 GCA_013398155.1 Pedionomus torquatus | reverse complement strand
GGGGTGTGTGTGTGTGTGTGTGTTACGGGATGGGAGCAGCCCCTCGGAGGGCAGGGGACCGGGGGCAAGGGCTGAAAGGCCGGGGCGGGGGCACCCCCGGCAAAGTTCAGCGCTGGATGGTAGGTTACCTCCAGTAAAACCAGTCGAATATATTGAATCTTACCGTTTTGGTGAGATCAGGTGCTCAGCTGCACATCTCTTCCAGATGCAAACACATCTGGCACTTAGGTGCCACGCAGCATCATCCCTGTCCCTGCTGGTACACCAGCACCAGCTTCGCCGATGCTTGCAGGTACCAAGGGGGGACGGCAGAGGAGCAGAGCTCTCTGCTGCAGCAGCCTCGGTTTTACCAGTGTCGCATTCGAGCAAGCACAATTTACCAAATGCTTCAAAATACTTCCATATGTAGAGAATCATTAGTGGGACGATGCCAGTAATTTAATTAAAACACGTCCTCCTTTGAAAAGTGTTCCTTTGATGGCTATTATTTTTTTTTCAATAACAAAACCTCACCAAAAGCCCTTAATAAAAAAAAAAAAATTAAAAAAAAATCCCACGACTCACTTGTCTGGAAGGATTCAGTTCCTCTTTTCCAAAAGTTGTACAGAGCTAAGAACCAGAAGGAAAACATTGATGACTACCAGGCTGCTGTTCTCCCTTTAAAAAACAATCAACAGTAGCTGGACAGGGGTGGGTCAAACAATGCTGTCAGGTCTCCTATTTTAAAAACACTATACAGGTCTTTCAACAGAAAGCCTCCACTGGGCTGAAAACATTGAGATTATTAAGAATGAAACATCCCTACTGGTTATAACAAATCTGCCAACAGCAGGAGATGGAAGCTCTTTGGTGGAGCACGGGAAGATCCACCTGTGTTGACCCAGGTTTAGTTGTTTTTCTGTGTAGAGGAAAAGAATGTAAAGAGAACACTGCTGAAAATAAACACAGATTGCAGAGCTAAAGAGGTCTCTACCACTGAAAGAAGATGAGGAGAAAGGCAGAGGGTCTGAGAAGTGCATCCCTTCCTGCACAGCCATACACAGAACTTCTCTGGGTTTTTAAAGACAACACAGAATACACTGTCAGGTCTTAAATTAGCAACATGTTTTAACAAAGTAAAATTGGAGTCATCAAAGTATAAATGGGGGAAAACTAAGCCTGTGCTTAGAAAGCCTGTGTCTAAAAGCTTATGTCACCCGTCTCTTAATTTACATTACAAAATAAAAACATAAACTAAAGACCATAAAATAACACATGAAAGCAAAATCTTGGAAAGACTCTCAGCCCAGAGGAAAATAATCCCTTAAGTGCCAAAAGAATGCAAATGGTAAGGTGTGCCCATAACTGGACCACTCTGACACCGTGACCATGCTCTTGGGACAAATTCTGGGGCTTCACTGAACATCACATGCCCTGTCCTTATCCATCTCAATAATCCTCTTGGTTTTCTTGCTGACACATGCAAGAAGACAGCTTCATAGGGAAGATGGCTGGATCAGGCACCTGCATGTGGTACCTCCCATACACCCCGCCTTCCAAAGTACTGAAAATCCAGACAAAACAAACTAGTTCTGGTGTTACCAGGCCACCCTCCAGTCATCAGCTGAGGTCAGGGTTCTCTGGAAACAGGTACATAACTGGAAGTCCCTATCCTACAGGACCTCAAGACAGCACGGTCCCGATGTGGGAGCAGCTCCATCTGAGGAGCTCAGAACATCTGTTATTGGTAGATTGCTTCCCATTTAATTGATGGAAAGTCTTCAAAGCATAACTATGTACTTCTCTTTCCACTTCCACTTCCAAATGAGCTTCTCCTGGCTTTAAGGAAGCCCACAAAGCTTTGTGCTTTCTCTTATCTCTTGTCAGCCTTGAAAGAGTGAAGAGATCACAGTTAATTTGACCAAACACACACACAAGCACAAATACCACCTCCCTTTCCCCCCAAAATATTCAGCTCCCCAAGAAATAGAATCACACTGAGGTGAAAACTTATCCGTTTTTATTTTTTAAAGAAAAATATTCCTCTTTAAACACAAAGCATGAACTAAAAACCTCTGAGGAACAGTTTCTCCTCCCTTGGAGCGCATTTAACTAAACTGTACAGTGTTAGAGCTCCCCAAACAAGTATACACACGTGATATACAGTATTTCTTTCACAGGAAATAAGGTTTAGGACTCAAAATCGTCCTCCTCACCCTCTCTAGATATCCACTCCATCCAAAAGTACTCTGCCCCTTATTCCCACCACAGGACACAGCGATGATAATTTCTGGATGCAATGTATATTTTAAAATAATAAGTAAAAAAAAAAAAAAAAATTATTGGCCAAATTGGCCCTTTCTAGCCTTCGAGCAAATATCTGTGAGAGAGGTTAAGACCGTAGTTATTTCCAGGAATGGTGCTTGGAAGAAAAAATATAGCAGCATCCACAAGCAACACAAGCCCTTGATTCCAGCTGCCCTGTTTGAAGGAACCCAGTCAGTTCAGCAGTGTTTTACAGACGTTCCCATCACCCAAGAAGAGGGAGCGGGAATAAAACATTCAAAAGCCAAATTTGTTGCTTGAGCAGACAGCCCAAAATGCAGTGAATCTGGCCTATGTACAACAACAACAACAAGGTTTTTTTCCCCACATTGCCACAGTCACCAATTTCACCTCTAAGCTTTTATGTGAAAAGATATGATGACCTTCAGAAATCCGCAACTCCTCCTACCAGTTCTCTCTATCCCATCAAATAGGTATGTGCATAATATTTGCCACATCTGCTAAACCACACAGACTGTGGAACTGGAACCAGACTCTAAAATCCAAGTTCTTTCTAATTCAGAACACCAAAATCATCAAAAATCTCTCCAAGGTCTCAGAAAATGCCCCAACAAACCCGAATCCAAAGAGAAAACACACAGGAATTTTCAAGGGAAGGTAGGTAATAGAAAAGGTCTGGAAATGGAGCTCATTTATATGCCACTGGATCATTAATTGTTGGTATTATTAAGTAATGCTCAAATCTTTATCAGACCGTTTTGTAAAGATCTTTTCCACTCCATATGCTCTGATAGTTTTTACAGTAGGAAAAGATTAGAAAAATAAAATCTCCCCCCTGAACAGCACTGTATGAAGATCGTCAGTCACAAAGATTATTACAGGGGGACCAGATCATCTTTTGTTTCCTCCAAACCAGCTCGATATTGAAAACAGCAGCAAGATAGACACACAATCTAGGAGCTAGATTAAGGCCAACAAGATAGAGACAAACATGGGCTCAGATCTTTTGAAATGAAGAAACCCTCCAAATGTTTTTGTACATATGCATGCACACACACACACAAACACTCGTGTGTACTAGTCAAGCAAAGGCTTCACAACGGTGACAGCACCACTGGAGAGTGTTCTAGCACCAGAATGAAAAAGTTGGGTTGTCTTCCCTCTTCAGCATTGAAATCCAAAGTCTTTCTATTGCTTTGGACAAGGTCACCAAACACCCTTCCAAGAACAGTTTCAGTGCGCAGACTCAGAGGTGCGGTGACAGGTTAAAGTGTTCCTGTTCTGGAATAGGGGCAAGAAGAGGTGTGTTGAGAGGCTGCAGCTCCTTGGTTGCTGAGGAGGAGGAGAAAATTTGTATTGCAATCTGGTAGAGACAGAGACCAACTCGGACTCCAGGTGAGTGAGATGGTAAAACTCAGCGCAGGCTGGGAGGTGACTGGAAAGTTTGCATACGTGAAGTCACAGTGCACATCTGTTGCCATAATCAAGACAAGCAAACCCACAGTATTCCCTGGCAAAGCTTGTCTCTGCATAGGAGGCCCCGGGGCACGTTGGAAGTCAGAACAAGGATCCACGAATGGGATGTCACACCTTGCACTCATCAAACTCAAACAGCAGAGGTCTAAACAGAAGCTTGGAAATTGGCCTGCTAGGCATTTTGCCTATACACATGCTCAAGTGAGCCTGCAGAAATCTGTAAAAGGGATAAAAATCCCTTATCAGCAAGGTTATGGGTCAGGTTTGGCTACAAGCATCAATTCATGCAAGCTGCAAAATCATGGATCATCAACCTGCAGCACCCACATCTTTCTGCTGCGGGTCTCTATCCTGGCTCCAGGCCTTTGCACAGGAGGTGCTGGCTGGGCAGCCCTCTGCCAACACTCGGGAGAGGCCGAGATGCAGAGTCAAGAACGACACCTCCAGCCTCTCAGGTCACCGGTGCAGGCACAGCTCTGTCCCCTGCCTGCGAGATGCAGGGCAGGTGAGGAGCAGGCCTCACTAACCAGGGAGGATGGGGAGCAGGGGCTGGAAGCAGGCTGCTAAAACAGCACAGGAAGAAATGGAAGAGAGCAAGAGACTGAATTTTTCAGGGCTTGAATCACCAGCAGTAAAGCCCCATTTAATCTGCCACACAACGTGCTGATTAGAGCCTGGCTATCACTCACAGGATGCATTAAATGAGGCTGCAGTAGGTACTCAATTAAAACATGCAATAAAAAATAAAAAAATAAGTGAAAAGAAGGGTGATCATCACTCCGAGGTGTGAATTTCAGGTTCAGAGCAGGGAATTATGAGCAGAGATAAGCTTTGTTTCTGGACACATGCAAGAGTACAATAGAGGGAACAGCAGCAGAACGGAAAGGGAGGAAGAGACACAGTAAGTCTAATGCTGTAATTCAAGATGCAAACACAGGACGATGGGGTGAGGGAGAGGAAAGAGAGAAGTTTGAGGTGAAGGAGCCCAAAGGAAGAGACAATAGAGAAAACTCTTAATAGAGTCAGTCCTGCTCAAGGAAATACATAGCTAATGGCAGCTGGGTCTCTTTTCACCAGGTATCCTTGACACGCTGGTAAATCTTCTCTCTGCACTTGGGATTTAAGAACCAAAACATAAAGATCAAGATATTTTTTTTTCCCCTAAGATGTACTAAATGATTTCACAATACTCCAAATGGCCCATGAATTCTAAAGCGACCCTAAAGACTCACCCTAAAGCAAAAGTGTCCAAATCATAAGCTTCTTTTTAAAATCTAGGGCTATTTGCTTTTGGTTAGAAAAGAAGAATCTATCCAGAAGCGGGTTTGACATTTCACATTGAGAGCACCTCAGCATTTAACTAAGTAAGAAATATCTTAAATGGTTACTTAACAAATCCCAATACCAGATCGAGGTATCGGGTTTCTGGATAAATGTATACAATCACACAGCTCCTCATGTACCTTCCGATAGATTTGTGCGATTTACAGCAAGAACAAAGCTATGTCAGTGGCTGCCTCAGTGAAAACACCCGCAGAGGCGCGAGCTGAAGCCCTTTGACTGCGGTGCAAATCACAGAGCGATCCTTGGTTGATTACAGAATTAACTGTAACAGAATTAATGCCTCCTGGGTAAAGCAAAGCACAGGCTTTGTCTTTCTAAAGTGAACCACAAAAGGATGTCTGTCTGTCTGTCTGTCTGTGGTTTTTGCACACCTACAGCAAGAGTGCCAGCTGGAGGTATGTACAGACAGCAGTTTCTGAGAACCAGCATATCCAGAATGGCAACTGGTGGAAGTGGCCTCAGGGCACAGCCCAGGTGGAAGCACATAAACATATAAGATGCAAGAGTATGACAGAGCAGCCAAGGTCACCCATGTGCTTTAGGCAAGCTTAAGGCAACGAAAGAAAATTCACTGATAATTTAGAGGTGAAGGGAAGAGAGAAGAGGAACCACTGGGCGAAGAGGCTGGGAATGCTGTTACAGTAGCCAAAGCACAGCACCAGCTACTAGCCATCCCTTTTCTCCATCTCATTTGTTCTAATTCTCCTCATTTTACCAGCACCATCAGCATGAGGTTAATATATCAGAAAGAAGAGTTGGGGACAGGTTCCTAAAACCGTAGCTTACACATTTTCAGTCTTGTGTCTCAGGTCAGTTGCTTTGGAAGAAAGTGCACGGGGCCATTGGACTGGCCTCTTCTTTGAACTGGAGCAGTCTGGGAATTCTGCCTGCCACCTCCAGGGACAGTTCTGTGATATGTTCTACCTGGAAGCCGTGGCAGCAGCTATCTAGGTTCCTTGTCGTGACAGTTGAGCATACAGTAGTTTTTTAAAAAAACAGCATGCACCAATGGCAAGGCCATTAGATGTGAAGCCGTGGTTGAATTCTTCTTGTCTCCTCAGAAGCAGGTAGAACCAGAAAGAAAGGGAGTGTTGGCATGAATCAGCGCAGGCTCCGGTAGACATAGGCTGATGTGAAGACAGCATTGAGAGTCAGGCTCACGGCCAGCAGGCCTCGGAGAGCAGAGTTACCAAAATGACCTTGGCAGAAGAGGACAACACAAAGGAAAAAAGGGAATAGTAGAAAGAGATATTAAAGAATCAGTAAGATAAATAACAGCCAACATACGTTTTGCTCTTCCTCTCTCTTTGCTCAGTGTTTTCACCACAAGCAAAAGCTGCTGGAGCACTTTTCCTATCAGGAAAGATTCCACTGCTCTCTTAGGTTCTGTTTTCATCTCATCTCTCTTCTCAACACCCGCACCCCCACCCTTTTCCTTCTGTCTCAGTTTAGCACTCTCCCAGTATTCTCCAGACAGACTAAAGAACAGCAATAGCCTTATTAAGGTCCTAGACTCGCAGGCAGAAGATCCATTTTTCTACTACCTATTTATTTGTTCCTGAGATCACTACTACAGCACAGGAAAGATCTCCATGACCCCCACAGAAATGCTCACACATACATGAAGCACTCACCTGATTTCCACCTACCTCTCCAGCCTGCCAAATCTTCCCCTTTGGTAGTTGTGTCTACCACACAGGTAGATGAGTGTGATGAGCGATCCTCCCTTCTGACGGAATTATCACTGCAAATACTCCCTCCTTCCATCGCAGACCTCATATCTGCAGGGAGAAAAAGATATGAAAATTCAGAAAGTACCAGTAGAATCCAAAAGTAGCAGAAGTTACCAGACTAAAACTAGACACAAGCAATGAATGAATGGATGGAAGCTGGAAACAAAAGGAAAATATCACTGCTGTGCAGTGGAAGTTGCCTGCATGTTTGTCTCAAATGCTGTCCACTGCAGCATCACCACATCCATGGTTACAGGAGTTACCCAAACACGGTGAGGAGTGGCAGCAGCATCCCTGGGACACCTCTAAGCAAGAAAAGGACATCTCTTTTGGCAGACAAAAAGCTCTTCAGGCCAGTGCATTTTTAAGGGAGCTTTGGTAGCCTAACAGGCATCACCACCTGGATGTTTCCCATCTATTGTGCGGCCTAGATGATACATGGCTTTGCTTGCAAGACAACTCCTTCCTACAAATGCATTTCCAGTTGTGCAGCGGGCTGCCAGCATACCATGCATCCCCCTCTCGCTGAGGTTCTTCTTTGGAAAGGAGGACAACTCGGTGGCAAAGATGTTGCTGTCTGAGTGGGTGTGCTCCTCTGAGCTGCTTGGGGTGAGCAGACCCTCATTCTGAGACGGGAAGAGCAGCAGCTTCTGTCCTTTCAGGTTCAGGCGGGCAGGGCTGATGAGCGGCCGGCGGTACCGCAGGGAACCTGAGCTGGAAGTCACGGAGCCAGCCACCGACGGTGCTGGAGAGGGGATGCGGGAAGGAGCACAGCTGCCTGGCAGCAGGGAGAAGTGGTCTGAAATGGAAACATCCCCAAAGGGAAAATAATGAGATTATAATCCAAACACAGTAGGCACAGTTTTGTTTAATAATTCTACCAGAAAAGGGAGCGGGAGTTGCAAATGTCCAACGTATCTTGTACTAAAATTCTTTATTGATTTTAATGGACTCCCACTCTTAGTTGGAATGTTCGCTGCAGCATTTCTAACAGTAAACCTATCATTTTCACTGGGATGTGAGCAGGGGGACAAGAATTAAACTTGGATCATGTGTTTTGACCCACTCACTGCAAATCCTGCAAAGACAGCTGCTCTGGAAGGCCCAGTACATTACCTGATTCCTTGGACTGAGATGACTGTGAGGCCGGTCGACTTCCACTGAACAAGTAGCCAGAATCTAAAAAGCAAAAACAAAACAGTTTGAGCCCAGACGACTCAGCTACTGGAGGCCCATCTGTCAGAAATGTAACTGCGTCATCAGGGGATGGGTGTAAACTTCTCTCTCCCACTCACAGCCTTGGAGCTTGTGCCATGCTGCCATGAATACCTGGAGAAGTCTCTGGATTTCAGTAAACCCATAGCAGGCAAGCACTGGGTGAGACCTTCTGTTTTACCGAGATGGCAATCGTATGCTGCATAGTTTCAGGGCTACAGAGATGACTAGGGGACTAGAACATCCCTCTTCCAAGAAAAGGCTGAGGGACTTGGGTCTTTTTAGTCTGGAGAAGACTGAGGGGGGATCTGATCAATGCCTAGAAATACTTCAAGGGTGGGTTCCAAGAGGATGGGGCATCTTTTTTCAGTGGTGCCAAGTGACAGGACAAGAGGTACAAACTTGAACGTAAGAAGTTCCATCTAAACATGAGGAGGACCTTCTTCCCTTTGAGAGCGGTAGAGCCCTGGAGCAGGCTGCCCAGAGAGGTGGTGGAGTCTCTATCCCTGGAGACATTCCAAACCCACCTGAATGTGCTCCTGTGCAACCTGCTCCAGGAGGACCTGCTTTGACAGTGGGGTTAGACTAGATCTCCAGAGGTCCCCTCCAACCCCATATCATTCTGTGATTCTTAATGCCAAAAACCAAATTACTAATGCTGAATAGTCCTCTGTCCCAAAGAAGCAGCAATCCCTAAACAGGATGACATATGGACACCTCACAGCCCATCTCCTTCTGGAGCATCATTATCCCCCGGTGTCATTTCCATTAGGCCAGGAAGTTCATGCACACTTACCTGCTCTGGCCAAGGAGGGGATGGTACCCAGCGAGAGCGCCCTGTTGAGACGACCAGGAAGAGAGGAAGAAGAAGTTCTGTGTGGGGATCTGAAGAGCTGTTGGTTTGTCAACTGGAGAATATTGGGTGGTGTTGGGACAAAGAGAGATGTAGCAGAGGAAGGGAAGCCAGTCCCGGTGCCGCCAGGAAAGAGAGCAATCGAGTCCCCAGAAAGGTACCTGCAAATGACACCACGACAGACATTGAGCAATAAGGACGTTCCAGTAACTCCCTCTCTGTTATACTTCTTGTCTGAACACTTGCTTTGTCAACAGATTTGTATGAATTTTTCAGTCCAGGAATGCAAGCTGAAGAACACTTATGCATTGATGGGAATGTTCCCACATCTTTGGAATTGGGGAAGGAAGAGCTGCTGAATATTACTTAAATTATCATGCACCAACCCGTCCCACAACAGAGGGTGGGAAAAGCGGTGGGACAGTGTAGGAACTCAGGTACAAATAGGCATAATGCCTTGGTTCTTTCCCTGGATGAGAAAATTACCCAGAGACCACCAGAACGCTTTCCAAAGCCCAGCTACACAAAGGACCAATGACAGAATACACCTGATGTTTGTTATGTGCACATGCAAACAACATGCTTAGAGATGTCATGACTGGGGAGCAAATATCTACCTGTCGTTTTTTCTTTAGAAACCAGAATCAGCACCTTACCTCTGATGTTGGTATAGAGAAAAGTGCTTTTATGGGTACCTAGATAAAGATTTAGGCACAAGAGCTCTGTTTTAAAACGAGCATTCAGAGCTCTTTAACACATTTGCCTTTATTGTACTTCTGCGAGGTAAGGAAGACTCACCACCCTCGTGCTACAGTTGGGAAAGAGAAGGAAAAAGAAGCTGAGTGACTCGTCGAGGGTCACATAAAAATCCTATGACAGAACAGACACAAACTTGGGTTTTCCAATCTTGAACTGAGGTCTGAAACATTAAATTTTCCCTTCCCTGCGTATCATAATTAGCCACAAACATGCACCAGCAGAGCCATTCAGAGAGAACGGTGCTCCTGTAGCCAACACTGCAGGGAGTGTCTTCCTTCTAGTACATAAAAAAAGTTTTGTTATAGAGCCTGGAAAAAGTCTGAAGTGGCAATAACAAAGGTGACTGCGTTCCCAGGTCTGTGAGTTGTTTTCAACAGGTTCTCTCCAAGTGAAAGAAGGGAGCTGAAAACAGAGTGTCCAGCTTGAGAACACGCAGCAGAGAGAACAGACAAAACAGTCTATGGGCACCCACTTCGCTTCGTTTTTAAGAACTACAGATGTAAGCTGATTTCTGCTCCACTGGTAAAATAACTGGATGAGAGATCTCTGTATTCTATGCAGTTTTTGCAGTGAGCACTGCCACAATATTTCACGCTCAATTACTATATGCAAATAATCGATGCAATTCGTTTCCAATACCCCCATTTCATCACCCATCTCTGCAGTGGTTTAAAATTTAAAAATCAACCTAAGCCGAACAATCTCTCAAAAATTTCCTCCTCTTTTTACCTTCTTTCTATCCCTCCTCGCAACCATGAACTGATCTTCGTGCATACAGTTTAGTTGACAACATCGCATCAGAAACGAGGAGTCAGCCCTGGAGTCTCACTGGCATCCTCATCACAATGAGCATTCTGAGAAGGTTGCAATGTTGCAAGTATAGAAATTTTGTACTATTTTTAACAATTGAATAAAATACATGAAAGAAAGTCTAGAATAGGAACAAAATCTCTCGAGGATCTCCTGTAAGATTTTTGTTTAGTTAGAAATGGGCAATACTCTTGTCAAGTAAGTCAAGACAAAGCACTAACAAAGTAGGAAGTAGATCTAGTTTAAAATGGAGGTACCAGACTTTGCAGCACAGAATCAAGCTGTGATACCTGGAGGTTTAATCTCATTTCTGATAAAAACAGAGACAGGTGAGAGCAGCAACGGGGCTTTTCTTCTGTCAGAGGAAAGCCCCCAGGAAATCAGAGAGTGAAGGAATAAACAGATCTCAGTCTTGCACCGTGATGTGATTTATGCATGTGCCCTTCTCTCTTGGAGATTAAAGAGGCGATGCAGCGATGTTATGCAGCGTTTGCGTGTCCAGAAGAGTGAAGATTACAATTTAAAATATCTTATCAAACTACTTATCTGCTGGTATGAGGCAGACATCAACAATCCCAATCAGTGTAATCAGGGTGAACAACATCTGAGGCAACCAGCTTCCTGGTGTTTGCCAGCAGGACATGCCTTTACCAGTGGCAAGGAACTCCTCAGTCTTGCAGCAGAAACTGCCCAACCTCTTCAGGTTCCAGAGGACCCGGGAAGGGTGTCACGCTTGGCAAACGTGCAGAGTCCTTTTGTACACATACAGACACACATTTGCCCCACCACACATACAGATGTAAATAGCAGGTGCGCACGGCCATCTCAGCTTTGTAAGAGAAAACGAATGGGAAAGGAAATTAAAAGTGCAGCTCAGGACTATGATATGAATCATATCAGAAAGAGCAGTACCTACCACCCACTGGGCCATGTCTATGCAGGGCCAAATCAGAGCATCACCCGTGAACGACACAGCTCTTTTTTCCTAACTTTGCACCTGTTGTGTCTTTGGGCTAAAAGATCCAACCTTAACACAGCTCCTTGCTGCACTGGAAAACAGCTTATCCAGGTTACTGGCTTTTGGCAGTTTTCCCCTTAGGGGCCTGGAAAATATTAGAATTGTTTATCACTGATAGCCACAATCCTTTTCCTGTGATTGTAACTGTTCTGGACTGGACTTTCTTAGGCTCTGCTGCTCAACAGCCCCCCTTCTTCTCAACCTCACCAAGTTAGTGCAGGCAGGTCCTCAGGGCAGCTGAGGAACTACTTTTTTTGTACCATCCAGAAAAGGAATTTTTCTAGTTAGCTAAGAAGAGCTGAAGAATTTTAAGCAAATTAAAAGCATATTAATGCCTTAGGATTGAGTGCTGACGGCAGAATGGCTTAAATATCAATCTGCTCTGAACAAAGTAAATTCCTGCAACATGCAAAATCCAGTTCTATGTGCTCTTCTCTTTAGTGTTTGCCACCGTCACACCAAGAGGGCTAGAGGTTGCTAAAAAGCAGGGGTGCGGTCATGGAAATGTGCTTCATGCCTGAGAATGGTCAGCTGAACTGAAACGTCTTTCAGAAGCAGATGAAAAAAGGTGAGGAGATCAAGAGGATCGTAAAGCAGGAGGCAGCCACATCACAGCCTGGAAGGGAGCACTGCAGCCGTGCCTTTGCTCTCAGACTGCTGCACTGCTCCAAGCCATTTGTGCACGTGATAACACTGGGTCTGGGAACAGTGAAAAAGTACCCAAAAAAGAAAGTAGGAGAGAAAAAAAAAAAAAGAAAAAAAAAAAAAAAAA
>VZRU01017015.1:0-17484 GCA_013398155.1 Pedionomus torquatus | reverse complement strand
AAAAAAAAAAAAAAAAAAAGGAAAAATAATTTTAAAAAAAGGCTCTGGAGTCAGTCAGTTTGTGGAAATAGTCAGGGCCCGGAAGCCGTTTATTTCAGAACTTGGTTGTGAACATCAAAAATTGTGTATCTTAATTAGTGTTTACAATGATCACAGCGTTACTAGACAGTTGGGCACAACTCTGCTACACAGATACTTTAAAAATAAATAAATAGAAGGTTAAAGAAGAGCATTACACGGTATGGGACTGTACACTGTCCTGAAGAAACACCTCCTGCCAGCAAAGCCTCCCCTCCTCTGTCCCAACACCTCCCTCTTACACAGACAACACCCTATGGGAATGCCTTTCCAATTCCCATTTCAACCAGAGATGCTGCACCACCCCGGGTTGAGACATCTCTAGAGAGAGACATGGGAGAGCCTGGGTCGGGTCAGGTCAGACTCCAGGGCTGCAGATGGGCACGTTCCTACTCTCAGATAATTCAGGACATGAAGTAAGAAGGTAACGTGCAGCCAGTCAGTCAATTTGGATGTACCCAGGTTCATTTCGGACTAGATGACCTTTGGAGGTCCCTTCCGGCCTGGAGGATTCTATGATTCTATCTGTTGAGAGCCAGCCAGGGAAACATGTCTCAGTCATACAGTAAAACGGTTCCTCTGGACTTAAGGTCCCATCATAATTTAGCTCTAAGTTATCCATGTACAACCGCAGCATTTCCCGCAGGCAGCGTGGGTGCTGCTGCCCTGACTGCAGGAGCAGCTCATCCTCGCCTCGCTGCTGGCTCTGAGAGAAAACAAGTTTCTGGGAGCCCACGGGCAGTCACTTGCCTGGTCTGATGCATCGCATCCGTCAGTGCCACAACCTGTGCCTCCAGTCAGAATCAGGAGTAAAGAGCAATACAGTGAATAAAAAACGGGCAAGGGGAGAGGGGAGAATAATGCTAAAAAAGCCCACAGGTCTCAGTCGCATTAAAAGTTTGAGACTTTTATGTGACTTGAGAGCTAAAAATTTTAGCTGCCAAGAGTAGGAATTCTTTTCTCCTACACATTGCCCCTGCTTTGGATGAAAAAGGAGGGTTGAGTTATAGCCGAAAATGCTCCAGCTGCCAGGTCCTGCACTAGCACCTCGCAGAGTACAGCCAGATGTTTGGCATCAACTTTGCCTTCCCTCCTAGCTGGTGGCAGAAAGGCAGGGGGGGTGTATATACACACATCCCACGTCTGCAAAAATCCAGACTTGCTGGCATGACAAAAATGTTCAGAGGAGCTCCTCCCTGCCCAGCTTAGGTCCCAAAAGAGGCTTTTCCAGGGGATGACTCAAGGTACACTTCAGGACTGAGTACTGCCCCTTTTCATATGAGAGCATCTGCCAGGGCTCAAAGAGGCCCCAAGTGTACTCGCAGGTGACGGCACACCTGGAATGAACTGGCAGGTTATATGTGACAGCACACAGTTCCAACAGCAGCTCTTTAAAAACTGAAGCAAAGCCATATAGCACAGCTCCCTGCTTTCATGAGTGGAGTCAGCCCGGAGCAATCACCTGGCTATTAATGATATTTATAAGAGTATAAATAATTTGTCCACAATACATCGATACATACTTTCTATAGTATCTAAGCACGATTATTAGCTTCACATTAATTTCAGCGTACTTGAAAAATGTCCATAAAGCCAAAATAAAGCATCACTACACCGTTTTAATATTCCCCTTGTGTCCTCACCCTTTGACACACCCAAGCTCAGTTCACTAGGGCATGCAAAGCACAGATGTAGGAAAGGAGAAGTTAATGGGAAGGAGAAAATGGGATATAAATATAGCGCATTTAGAATCATCAAGGGCCTCAAAGGCTTCAGTTTAGCATGCACTTATGTCAGTTCAGGCTTCAGGAAGACCAGAAGTAGCAGCAGAGATGCTTCCTTGGTTGCTAGCTCTGGGCTTTCCCTCAGCCCTCCTAAAGTCTGCAGAGTTGCTCAGAAATACAAGAGCGTGGCCCAAGTATCCTCTTCATTCCCAGCCACACTCACTGGTGGCCAATAGAGGAGAAAAGCACTGGCCTGGCAGACACACAGGCACTGCTGTCCCAAGCCACAGCTGCGTCAGTTCCACTGGAGCAGAGCAACACAGTATTGTCAGAAATCTCATCCAGGAAAAGGCACTTAAAGAACCCAAATCACCCCCTTCACAAATGCAGCTCTACCGGGCAGGGTACAAGATGCTTTTGAGTTGGCAGATCAAGCACCGCCGCTGTGAGAGCCAGAGTTGGCCACTTTGGGCTGGAGCATATTTGACTTCAAGTGACACACAAACCCACTAACAATCCCCCACCACCTCAGCTCCACTCTGTAGTACCATCCAGCACGTGGCCAGGGTAAAGGTAGCACCTGACATTAGAGGGTTTTGGGCTAAAATCCTCTAATAGAGTTAAGATGTTTGCATGCTCTGGCCTGCATGTCTGGAAGAATCCTTAGACAATAAAGCTGCGTCTGGGGACCTCAGGTTCCCATGTGCTCCTCTGTGGCCTGAAGGAAGAACCCTGTTAAGTGAGAACAAGAAGCTCAAAGCACCAATCAAGTGGTTCTGGATGATTTTTGTGTCAGCCATTAGTTAAATTACCAGCCCTTCGTTAGCAATTATATCCCTCAGCTGAAGGAAAGATATATCCATGTGTCATATAAAATAGCACCTCAGCTTCGAGAAGATGGTAGCACTGTGCTCGGATGTTGAACTAGCACCAAAATACCTGAGCTGGCAGCACACGTTTCCTTCTGCTGAACTCACTGCAGGGGAAGCAACCAGGCAGAGCCAGACAGCACATCTAACTGCAGAGCTATTTCTAATGGAACCTCGGGTAAAAAATGCAAAGTTGGCAAAGCACCTTCCTTAGAGAACCCACAGCACAGCGTAGTGTTTAGAATACTCTATTTGGCATTGAAAATGGGTATTGCAGGAACAATCTCAGTAAAAGCTTAACTTTTTTTTCTTTCCCCAAAACAGCCAACGGGAAAATACTGATCACTGATCTTCAGGCCCAATCGTCTAAGGAGACGCAATGGGTACAGATCAAACGCTAGCAGTTCAGAAATCAAAACACCCTTGGGAAAAAAAAAACCACCTTTCTCCTCCTTTTATCCTTCTCCTTTAACAGATCAACCACCCTCTACCATCAGAAAAAGTATGTGAGACAAAGCATGTGAGAAAAGCAGAGAGAGAGGAGACTGTCAGCATCAGAGTCTCTAAAAGATGAAAAATTGAATTGCTGCAAGTTTGATTTTGAGGCTCTGAGATTTTTTGTGGCCTTTAGAAGCAACAGCACAGGCACGCTGAGGCAACCAAGAAGGGGGAAAACAAGCTAACACCTGAGCAAAGACAAAAACTTCTTTGGCATTAAAATTGAACCACACTGAAGTGTGTGCTTTGTCGTTTTGCTTTACCTTTGCAATTTTTTCAATTACGAGTCCAAAAGTTCTTTGATGATAAGTTGTGGACAAAGCACCACGGAGACCAGGGCTTCAGCTGTACAGCTTGGCCATAAAGCGAAGTAGCTTTCTGATGTCCTGACACATGACATTAGTGCAACTTGTAAATACATTTCATTTGTATTAATCCGCACAAAATTAAGACAAATGGATTTCTTGCTTGCGTGACAATTGCAGTTAACGGATCTCCCAGATGAAAAGATTTCGAACTCTTTCAGTATAGATTTGCACTTGCTGTGCAAACAGAACTAAAATGTTTCTTAAGAGTATTATTCAGGCTTCACAGTGTTAACCCAGCTCCTTCCCACAGTTCTACCAACTGCCTGTTCCTTCCCCGTAGTGCGCATCCTCCCCATCCCACCACACTACTGCACAGGAGAAAAAGAAAAGAGAATAAAAGAAGAGATCAAGTACAGGAAAAACACGTAACAATTAACAGCGAAACCCCCCAGGGGGCTCCAAGCTAAGGCATGTTTGAATTGAAAGAAAAAAAGAAAGTGCTGCTAAAAAGAAGGGGGGGGGGAAACAGCTGCTCAGAAGGAACAGCAGGAAATAGGACAAAGTGAAACCACGCAGCCTTGACTTTCAGCTCCTTCAAGCAGAACATCTGAAGAGGCTGACAAGCACCTTAGGAGGCTGCTGCTTAAGAGTTTCCTTGCAAGAAAATTTGGACAGATTAATTTTATTCTTATTAAAATCCAGAAAGGATATTGCCATTAGAAATCAGGCACAACACAACCATGACCATCCCCACACATTTTAATAGTCTGTCAGCTGCTCACACCCCTCCTCCTTCTAACAGTCTCAACAGATCCTTCTAAACAGGAGATTGCTCCCATGGCTTGGACATCTGTGACAGCAGAGCAGCAAGAGGAACCGCTCACCTCTGCCACAGCAGAGCAGCAAGAGGAATCACTCACCTCTGCCACACCAGGTGATTCCAAGTTCATGTGCTAGAAGCTCGCAGAAACTTTCAATCCAACTCATAAGCGCAGATGACAATCACAGCCGAACAGAAATATCAGTCTTTCCCTACACTTAACTTTATGGAGAAAACTTGAGAGTACTGAACCAGGAAGGGGTAAAAAAAAAAACAAAACCAGAAGTGCAGCTGTCTTATTTCACTTAATGGACATAGCAGCTCGAGGTTTCCTGGGTCTTCTGTGCAGCTTGTTCAAAGAATGGCAGAGCTGGCACTGGAGTTGGTTCCCCTCCCCATTTATTTTTCCCCCTGTCGCTTCCTGTCCTTTCATCACTCCCTGCTGTCTGTCTGAGCACCCCTCCCTGCTCCAACAGGCCGACAGGTACAGAAAAAAGACTGGATTTTTAAGGAACGTTTCCTACAAAATCTCCTAACGGAGAGCAGTAAGGAGGCGGTGGAGTGACTGGGAAAGTCTAAACTAAGGACCCTGCACACTCCTGCTGGCTTTTTATACAGTCTTGATTAAGTCGTGTGGGTTCCTGTAGTATTCACTCTGAAACAATTCTCTACATTCAATAAAGTGTCCTGGTGGAAAATGGGACATAATCAATGGCTACTGTTTCACATTTTGGAAGTCTGAGACTGGATTAGGAAACAACCTGGGACTGGGAGCTGGAAGACAAACCTTTTGGATCAGAATTGGTACATGATGGGAACACAGAAGAGTGGAACCAGACTTTGCAGAGGGACAAGTATGTAAACAGCCCTCAGAGCAGCATTATTCACGAGCACCAGAATGGAGAAAGGTGTTCTATTGCATAGAGGCGGGTATTGCAGTTATCTGAAGGCACTGGAAAAAAGCTCCGAAGGAGAGCTCACACAGGAAGCAGGTTTGTGTGACCCCTTCCCATGTCAGTTGTTAAGTTATAGGCACGTGGTCCTTCAGCCAGGAGTTGTACCTTCCCGTGACACACTCAGCTTGCCTCATTGTTAGCAATATCAGAGCCTTTGTTAGTGCTAGCTTGCTGCTTTCACAATGAATACTGGTTTGAAGAACAATAACCATGAAAAGCTATGAAATATCTTTTATTTCCTTTTAAAAAAAGCTTCTAAAGCTTCTGTAACTTCACCAGCATCTGCAGTAGCCAGTAGTGTCTGAATCCTTCAGTAGGAACTGCAAATAATGTATAGAGAGTTCCATTCTGATTATTTTAGAATTTACACATAGGAAGATCAAGACACCCAATTAAGTTTTATCAGACTTTTAGCATGGTAAGTTCCATTGCACTATTCTGAGCAGAAGAGCAGAACTTCTGTAACAATGCTATTTCCTCTTGAAAGATCCAAATCTGGATGAGAAACTCAGTGGAGTGCCTTGATTACCCTGCACTGGTTTTTGCAGACTACTTATCCCTAGAGGCCCCAGCAAATTAATCCTACAAAAACCCATGCAGCTGAAAGCTCCTTCCTCCCCACAGTAACATCCAGTTATCCCAGCTTTCAGCGGAGGGCTGCCAGGCACTCTGTGTAAAATGACCATTTCCAGACCCCTTCCCTCAGCAGCACTAGCGCTAATGCCAGACGTCAAAAAAGAACCTCTCCAAGTGACAAGAGAAGTGTATCTCTATTGCCACACAGTCCACAGCAGAGGCTCCCACCCCTTCCTATAGCACAACCTCCTCAGCTGTGTTCTCAATGATATGGAAAACCAGGGACTGAATTAAGCAGGGATGCACAATGGAAGCTGCCCACACACCATAGCATGTGGTTGATCTTCCCATGTTTCTTCCCTTTCTAAGGCTACAGGAGTGGAGGAACACAGGCATTTTTATCTAGTTGTGCTTTTACACAGATGCTCCTGGGGTGGGTGGGTAAAAACCCGAAGAAAAACAGCATAGAAAGCAACAGCCACCAACAGATTTGAAAATTTAGCCTGAAACGGCTGAATACTTTCAGATATTCAAATTAAGACAACCTGAGCTACATGACCTTTTAAAGCACCCTTTTAAATAAATTATTGAAGTTCCAGTCAAAAGCACTTAAGGACACCTCTCCATTTAAAACAGGAGTCATAGGAGAATGGCAGAGCAAGAGAGCATGCAGTTAAGTGATGCCACACAGTGAAAGGCAAGAAGAACCAGGTTATTATGGACTACGCGTGTCCCCTCCTCCCATGCCTGTACACCATGCAGTGTTTCTACAGCACACGGTACGAGGACTCGGAATCCAGAGGCAAGTTCCCATCAGTTCGAAATTAAAATGACCAGCACCATTAGAAAACTGAAGGTGGCCTGGGCCCCATGGAGGATCAAGGCAGAGGATTCCTCTGTGACTGGCTAAGGATGGACAGGAGAAGCCAGAACCTCTTTGGCTGGAGGAGCAGAATGGGGAGGAGGCGGCTGCATTTATGGAGCAGTTTGTGAAGCAGCTGCTGGAACAAGTGGCTTTGGGGAAGTTGGATATTTGCACTGCTGACGGAGGATTCAGGAGGAAGGGAGAATGGAGACAGCAGAAGTAGCTTCCTTTGCTAGCCCCAGCAGCGGAAATGCTCCAAGCAGCTAGCACAGTGGGAAGCAAGGATGGGGAAAAAAACAAAAAGGAAAAAATATGTATACAAAGGAAGAAGAGATCTTCACTGCTTATCTAATTGGAAAAAAAAAAAAATAAAAGAGGAAGGGAAAATAAAAAGAGGAGAGAGAAGCACCAGTCGCAAAGAGTTCACAAGGCTTTTTTTTCCTCCTTCCCCCAGCGTCACTGCTCTGGCTCTGACCTTCGGGGCCGGTATCTCCGATGGCCCGTTGATTTCCGCGTGGCCACTGCTGCGGTGAAGCCCACCAAGCAGCACAAGGATGTGGTGCCAAATTTGGCTGTGTCCAGCCAGTTGGGTGTTTCCGTCTTCAGATACCTCTCAGCTAAATGCAGACTCATCACTACGAACCACAAGACTGAAGCAAACGCATCAATTCTGCGGAGCCTGCAATGCCAAAAAGAAACCCAACAAAACACAAGGTAAGAGTTTAAACATCAACGAAGCCCTTTGGTCCTGAGGAATGTGAGGGAAGGTGGGAAGGGTACAGAGACAGAGCAGGTTATGTGCTGTATTGTATTACTGTTCTATTGCCCGCAGCCCTTGCCACTGCCATGGCAAGTACCTGAATGGATGAGTTCCACTCTCTACCACATTACAGAGCTGCAGGGGGAGCTTTTCATTCACAGCTATTCGAGCTTAAATTGAATGAATCAAGGCAGAGACCCAAAGCAAGCTCTGCTTGTCTCCAGCCAGCCAGCTGCCAACCCAAAGGACAAGAGGGAGAACTGTGCCACCCAGTGCTACCCTTGCCATTCTGGCCCACTGAGTTAAGACAGAGCAAAAGACCTCCAATATTATGCAGTTTTCCTTTAAGTGAAACAGAAGGAAAGAGCACACCCACCTGATCCGCCCGGCTAAGAACATGGCCAACAGGCAGGTGAACAGCCCAAGGACAGCAACCGCCATCTGGTGATTCTTCCCGTAAGCCCATGCGGCACTCAGGTTCTCCACCATCTGTTCTGGGAGCAGGCGGAGCAGCTCCCGCCAGCCTGCCACGGTCACAGAAGTCTCATTTTCCAAGTCTGCACGTGAACTCGTGCCAGTCCTGTTCCGAACTGATGCCGGACCAGAGGAGATGGGAGCAGGGACTGCTGTACTGAGCGAGAAGGGGTCGCTTGAGCCGTACAAGGCCATCAGAACCAGGAACGCACAGCTGATGAAGGCCAAGAACCGCAGAAATATCACCTGAGCTGGTGTGGTTATGGAAGCAGAAGAGGAGGATGAACATAAATTCTGCAGAGGAAAGGAGAAACACCTTGTCAGAAGCTGATCGAACTGTAGTAAAATTTTGAAATGGTGCTTTATAAAACCAGACTCTATGGTTTACTGCTCAAATCCTTTAAGACTCTGTACTGGGCTGACACCACATGGGATGCTGTAGATGAGTAAAGAGCAACAGCAGAGCTATGAGTAGAACCCAAGGTCAGACAGGGCAGTGAGACAAAGAGGTGGTCATAAATCACTTCCCATCATTTTTCTTCCCTCCCTCCCTGTATTCTGTAGTTTCCTGCACTGTACTTATAAATTCGTTCCCTCACTGTATTCAAAATCCTGCTTCCCCTTTTCTGCTGGTCCCAATTTTTCCTTCCACTCTGTTCTTATTACTACACTAAACTTACCTTCTGGTAATTGCACTGAATGACACCAGCAAGAGGAAAACCTCAAACGAACACCAGGAGCATCTGTGGCAACTACCCTGTCCTCTACTAAACTTTTGCCACAAACTCATTCCCAGCTAGAGATCCCCAAGACTTCCTTTCCCAGCAGCAAACCCAGGTGCAGAGCTACCTGGGTCTCTACGCTTCCCCCTAAATTCCCTCATGTTCTTCCCTGCTCTGTGTACCTGAGCATAGGTCTTGTCTGTCTCACGGCATTTGAAATGGTGGCTGAGCAGCAGTGCCCGCAGCTGCCGGTTCTGATGTTTGATGTAATACTCCACTGCAGCCTGGCACGGACGGCACAGCTTGTAGGTCTGCTCCAGGTGGTGCTTATACACCTCAATCTCCTCATCGTATTTGCCCTGGTGAGAGGAGAGGAAAAGTAGGTGAGAACTTCAGGTCCCTCACCAGTTATTGTGCTTGCTATTGAGGCGTGAGCAGGGTATGCTTTCAGGCTCCAGAGGAACAGCCCCCTGAAACCAGGCCTCAACAGCGACCAAGCTGGAGGCCAGCCATACACCCAACTTTGCATACAGCCAACCCAGCCTCCCTGTCCCAGAAGACATAAAACAGCCCTTAGAGAAGGCTGCTGTGGCCCATTTTCAGGATGCTGAATTTCTGTGGCCCAATTCTGCTGTCTTTGTTGAGACCTTATGACCTCACCACAGAAGATAAGACAAAAGAAACAGAACTGCTCTTCCCCTCCTCAAATGAGGGGACACAAAAGACCTGTTGTGCCTTCATACCATGTGATGGAGAACAAATCAAGTTCCTTCCAAAACTCAGCCTTGAAGGCTGTCACTGTCTGAAGGCCTGATGAGATGAGCTCCATAAATCATTAAAAGCACTTGTAAAAACAGTGAGTAGGGCCAAAGGGCAGCTTTTCAGCGTCACAACAGTGGACACACCACTTATCACAGAGGCTTCTGAGGCTCTTCCATCTCCCAATCTCTATCAAGATCCTTGTACATACAGATGAAAGCCTGCAGCTTCTTTGGGAGAGGGAAGTAGAAAGATGCATCATAGCTGCCTGAGGACTTGCTGCAGCAGCTTCATAGGCTCCATCTGCTGGAACTGAGATGGAATCACATGGGAGAGACCAGTAGCAGGGTCACCCCTCACGGGGTGGGCCAGCAAAGCTGAGAGGCCACTGCTGTCACTGACACCCACACCTAACCACGCTGGAGATCACAGTGCCATGCTTCTTAGCTGGCACAGACACTGCAGTTCAGTCAATAGCTAAAAAGGGGACAAAGGCTGGCATTACTTCAGCAAGGGGGTAGGTCTGGCAAGAGGCAGGGACTAAAGCTGAGAAAAGATGTTCTCATTAAGCACGATCAAATTTAAATCTGCTCCCTGGAGTCATCCCCATTAAACTCATTACAATTACACAAAGCAGAATGGATTATGCAACTCAGAAGGTGAACACATCCCACTATAGCAGTCTTACGATCTCAAGTCTTGACCATGGTTGGAAGGCAAGGTGTGCAGCAGTAAATTCTCTGCACAGAACTTTGGGGAGCCATAAAACAGTGAAGGACAAACCAAACTATTTGATCCTCTGTGCATATTAATTAATGGGAAGGCCAAGAAGTTGCTCAGTAGGAAATCCAGCTGCTTTAACTGTAAAATCCCTCTGCCATCCTAGGCACAATTCCTAACCAGGGAGATGATGTGGCTGTACAGGATTCCTCTCCTACTCCTCCACAGAAGTACAGCCAAGACCTCAGGAGAAACAAAATCTACTAAGACTTCAAGATGAGTTGTGCCTACCAGATCCTGTAAGCTCAGCTGGGTCAATGTTAAGTACCAGAGCTACAGCTGATCTCAGCAATATGCATGTTTGGTTTTAGACTCAAGCTCTGACTTTGAGCATCCATCTAGAAGAGGTCATTACATTCCAGCTTTGGACTAGAATTAGGTAAATTTGCAAGACTAATCAGTTACCTCCTCTGCAGTGCAGTGCTGCACAGTGCTTCTGAAGGCTACAGGAGCATCATTCCATAGCACACTGAAAAATCCTGCTGCTTAGACTGCAGCATGGTACCATATAAAAAGTCAGGCAAATACATTATTATAGAGCAAATGAATTAGAGCAGGAATAGCAAATACAGGCACAGAAATGCCCTGGACATTCTCCTGTGATGCCAGTCCCTAACGAACACTCACTTCCTCCCTTGGTGAAAATGAAGCCAGCTGTTTGATCTTCATGGTTTGATGGTTGTTGCATTTCTTGCAAAGCAGAATTTGGCTGCTCACCCACTGCTGTGGTTTGGTAGGATCACAGAAAGTCGTAGCACCCGACACAACATGGTTGAGGTGTTCCATGTACTGAGCAGGGATGGGCTTGTTGTAGTCTCCATTCTGACAAGAAGCAAAAGGGAGGCAGGAGGGAAAGCAAACGTGAGGTCATAAAAATGAAAGCTAATTATCCTCTGGTCAATAACAAGATTCCCTAAGCTCTGCCAGGAGCTCTGCACTCCATGCATTCACCTATGTAACAAAATAAATCAGTAAAAAAGAGACAAAATGCTCCACCATTCTCTACACCAGTTGCAAGCAGTTGTTTGTGGTGGATTTTGGTTTAAGACTGACTTTGTTATTTAATACCCTAAATAAAGCAATTCAGCTGTTCCAAAACACAAAAACAGAGAAGAATTGTTCCATATATTAAAAACAGATTCTTAAGAGATGTTCTTGAAAATGTCAAAGCCCTTTTTCCCCTATGAAGCAAGAAAGGAAAATCTATCTCTCTCATTCTATGTCAGCACATCCCAGTGTTCCAAATCTGATCAAGTGATCAGCTGCTGAGTTCACGGGTGCTCAGCATGAGTTGCCAGCTATCAAACTGCTGGATATTCATCTGCACTGGACCTGTATCGTCTGAAACGAGGAGCAGGGTTTTCCCGCAAGCGCTGTTCCATAGGGCATGCACCTTCCCAGCCACCCTTCAAGCCATTTGTCACCGTACCTCTTGGAACCCATTGTACTGCTCACAGTTGGGGCAATCCCAGCAGTTGCGATTCCCGTACGGCACCATCGTGTCCTGATTGCAGAACCAGCAGTTCACAGTCACGTGTGTGGGCTTCTTCCTGCTATGAAAGGAAACGTGTCAGGCACGAAGACTGAATTCAGCTGACATAGAGGAAAGCAATGGCTTTCAAACAGGGAAATCCAAGAGAGGCTGGAATAACAATCAATCTTCCCATTCAGTATGTTTAACAATATGACTCATAGCAGGCATTTTAATAGTCCATCTTTTCATTGCTAAAGTAGAAACAAATTCTGCCTGACACTCGTATCTTTTTGTGCTAATACCATGGACTTGCCAGAATTTTAATATCAGCCTTGTAAATAACCCACTTCACTGTTTTTCAGAGGCATATTTGGGCGTGCAAGTCCTCCCCATAATCAGCACTGTTAATATATGCAAAGGGTGCAGCAGAGTTGCTGCTTAATGATTCCGGAAAACAGCAGTTACAACCCACAAGAACCGCACGTGATGGTACTCAGAACCTGGGAAATGGGCTCACGAGTACAGTTTGTCTGTCCTGCTTTCTACAGACTTTTCAAGGACAAGGGCTTATCAAATTATTCAAAGTTGCAGATGCGGTAAACAGCTGTTTCTTCACAGCTTTAGAATACATCAGAAGGAACTGAGGAATCAACACGTCTTCCCCAGTTTTTATGCACTGGAACCGATGAGACAAAGACTAATGACCTGGATCCATGAGCCCCTTGTTTTTTAAAACAATCCTATTAAAATAACAGTCATCAGAGGAGAAACAGCTGCGAGGTGGCCCCACTGCAACAGGTTGTGACAGTTGTTTGAGCAAAGAACTTCAGGGACTTGGCCCTTGGATCCTGCCTACTAAAGAAGGTCTGCATTTGTCTTGAAACTTGGTGGAATACCCATGAGGAAGGTTCCCGGCAGGTTAAGGCAACACAGCTCAGCTGCCCAGCTCCAGAAGAGGGCAGCTGTTCAGGCAAAGCCAGGCAGGGACTGCCTGTGGCAGACACGCAGACAGATGGGCCCAGCTGCCACCAGCCCTGTTTGCTGCCGAAATCCACCAAGCAATGGGCGTGCAGCCCACCAGACAGCTTCTAAAGCAGCAGTGAGAGCAGCTGAGTTGGGAGGCTCAGGGAGGACCTGGAAAGCCAATAACAGTAGCCAAAGCGCTCACCAGTTGAGAGCAACTTCACTTCCTCCTGCTCTAAGGCATGTTCTCTGCTGCTACAATATTCTATAGCAAAACATCTTCTGAATGCTGCAGAAATGCTGTCTGGCACCCTGCAAGCTAACAGGTGGTTCTCCCCTTCGTTATGCTGGTTTCTCTCCCAGCCATCACCTTTACAGCAGGATGCCTACAATTAAGATTTTTCCCCACTCCCATTTCCATAGACCAATGTCTTGAAACTTGGTTGATAAAATATCAAACCCTGAAGAGATGCTTGGGCCTCCTGTTTAAGTACCAATGACGAGGATAAGCTTGAAACAAAGCACCAGAACAAAGTCTAAAAAGCCCGAGTGCACAGTGGATTCCCTGCCAGATGCTGAAAGAAAATGGCTGGAGCTTCTAGGGTGACAGATTCTCATCTCAAAATAGATGCATACACCCACACCCCTCTTAAAACGAATATTCACTGCTCAACTTTCTTCACTGCCAAGGGGGCTCAAAACAGTAAGCGAGCTGAGTTAAAAATACCACCTTTGAAACTGACGGGCAAAAAAACCCCAGGGTTTAATCCAGACACAAATCTAGGTCGCTGGTCCAAGTCATCCATGAGCTACCCCTGCCCAAAAGGCAGGCAAACCACACGTCAAAACAGCCATACAAAGGATGGACAGCAACACCTGCGCTAGTTTCATCTCACTGTCAGGGTATAAGACCTATGAAAATACAATGCATAGGCTTCAGCACGTTAACCACCAAAGTACCAATCCTACTGTACCTCGGGCACAGATTTTGACAGCGAGTCTAACTGAATCTCCATCCTCTGATTGCAGGTTATTGCACAGCCCCCAGGTATTGTAGAATGTTACAATCCCACCTTCGTGCCCCCACGCTCTAGCACTGATGGAATTAAGATTCGCCACACTTCAGTCTCTACTGAAGTACTTCTTACTTCTGCGGCATGACAGAGTAGGTAGAAGAACTAATTTCAAGCATAACACAGAAGTGGAAAATATAGGCCAAAAAATTAGCTATGATTTGTATAAAACAACAAAAAAAGAACCACTGCCATCTAATTGGAGAGTACTTGCTAATATCAAATATTTGGACTTGAGTCCAAATACTCAAGACCTTCCCATCTTTTCCAAACAAGATTCCATTTCTCACCCTTGAAGCTGAAGAAGTGCTACCAAGGGTTAAACAGCAGCTCTTAATTCTCACACCATATGCAAAAGTCCTGGATTATTTAGGATAAAAAGCAATAATCCTTCCTTTTGTGAACTTGTAATCTGTTGCCATAGAAATAGGTGTAAAAAAATTGTAAATTCCCAACCCTCTGGATGAAAAAGAAGAAAAAAAAAAACTAAGGTCATTTGAAGCAAGAACATGTATGTAGCATGCCAATTTTCTAGTAATTGGACAGGACTTTGAGAACAAAACATCAAATATTGCATTCAGAAAGACTCTCAAATACAGTTTTAATGACTTTGGAGCTACATATACCTTGACTGAATTCAGGTAGCAGCTGAATGTAATAAGGCAGCACACAGAGTGGTTCTAAAGTCAGACATTCTGTTATGAGGAGATAGAAAATGCAACCCCCCATATAAGCATTTACCATGTGCTCAATCCCTTGCAAAACACTCAGCAAATCACCTCTAAGGAGGTTATAATCTAACACTGTATTAACTTGAATGAGCTTCACTGGACAGAGAAGCACCCTGCAAAATAAAACCCAAGCAGCAAGAAGTGACTGAATGACCTAGTGCGTGGAGAGATTCCATTGACAGCTGACTTGCTCTGCTAACTCGGTGCAGAGCCTGCACACCCAAACAAGCTAGAACAAAAAAAAAAAAAAAATCCCAGGTTTGGACACATGGTTTTGCAGGCAGAAAACCTGTGCTTAAGACAACAACATACCTGGAGTAACCTCAGTTACAAGATCAACACCTAAACATCTCAGGCAACACGATAAAATGTTGCTTTGTGAAAGGTTATTAGGACTCTTTAATTTTCCTAACAAGGTTTCTGTCCTGAACATACACTTGCAAAAGTCAGGCTGCAGGCATACCCATGGACAAACACTGTTCAGCAACTAGCCTGTGTCTCTCACGTAACGTAAGAAACTTCTGTTCCTTCCAACTCCCAACACCCTCCACTACTCCCCATTTACACACAGGTTTATGGTTATGCTTAAATCCACACTTTTAATGGATTGTCAGAACAACAGCCTCCCAAATCAAATTGGAGATGAAATCAGTTACCTGATAATAAACTGGACTTCTAAATATTTTTATTTACATCTATTCCCTCCCTCCTTTACTGCTAAATCAGAAGATGAAGACGTTTAGTTTTCCATATTCTTAAAAAGACACCACTGGTGGATGTGCAGTTCTTATCTGGGATTCCCTCACCCTCTGCCAAGGATGAAAAGAAAAAAAACAATTTTCCATTAAAAGTATTTAAAGCAACGCTCTTCACTCTGGTACAATGGCATTTCAAAGCAATTATCCAAATGGCTACGCCAGCAAATCTGAAGAAAAAATACACCAGGAAGAGGAGCTCTTTTGCAGAGTGATCAGAATCACATCTGATGGCAGTTGGACGTACCCAAGCTGCCAAAGCTCCAAACTCCAGAGTGAGCCCCTGGCACAGCACGGTCAGCACATCTGATTTCACAGGGGCTCACTGACGGTGCGTTCAGCTCACGGGTAGGGAACCTCCTGGGTGGCATCTCATAATTCCAAGCTGTGCCCACATCCACCACCTGTCAATAAAGGGGTCTGCCAGCACAGACCCAATGTGAAATCCCATTTTCCAATGCCAGAAGAACACATTACAGCTGCCTAGGTTCCAACAGGCAAATTATATCACAGATACGTTTCTTCAGAACTAGCAATTGTAGACAGGGTTGAAGATTCAGCTGCAAGACAGGATTTCTAGTACAGTGTGACAGGTTATAAGGCAGCCTATCCTTTTCCAAGAGCCAGACTTAGAGTCCTCTTAACAAGGAAGAAGGTGGACCTAGGCACAGACCCACACTGATAACCACCTCCTGAGCTGTCCCCATCAAAGCCTCTCTTTTATCACAGGGGAAGTAGCAACTTTTAATACTCTGGAGAATATCAGCCATCGGGACGGGATCCTCCAAAAAAAGTGCCTGGTTTTGCTGTCTCAGCACCTGTGACAGGCTTCTCAACTAAATGAACTGGGTGCACAGCAGTTCCCAAATTCTTACTGGCCTCTTTTAGACCGACAGCTTATTTTGACTTGACTTGTAGAAGAAGGAGCAGCCTCTGCCATCACTGACCCAGAGTCCGGAGAAAGATCCTCGCGGGGCACTCCGTGTTAGTACTGACAAGTCAGTACTCAGCAATCAGAAGGGGCACAGAAGATGAAGGAAATGTGGCTACAGCCCCTGGCACAGCTCAGCCCCATACAGCTCAGCAACCCGACCTCCAACTATATGTAAAACACGAGCACCCAAGCTACGACCTCAAAGAAAGATCACAAAATACCGATTTCCCTATCTGGCCCATACTCGTGAGATTTAAGAGTTCCTGTGCATATCTGGCCATCAAATCTTTTTTCTCCTCATACAAAAAGCAGTCTTAGACACTGGCAGTTACAGTAGCATAACCTCATATACTCAGTTATTCCAGGACTGCTTTCTACTAGGTCATTCTATTTTATTTCCCTTTCTGTAGCAGGTGGTAAAGGCATCTTGCTAGATAGATAAGTGCACTCATGCTGAAAATGGAGCAAAGCAGAGATGTACCATAACATTAATGGCAAAGGCAGCACCATGTCTGTGTCTGGATCAGTCCCTTACAAATTAATCTTCCTCCAAAATCAGCTTCAACTAAGGCAGAATAGGAAAACAGAATACTATTAAGAAACACAAATAGGTAGCCCCAAAGAATTATCAAGGTCACATCCTGAAAATACACACAGCCCACCAGCACTTTTCAAGGACTTGAAATGCTTCCCATTCCAGAGACCTCTTGATGAACTGGAGCAAAACAAATCCAAAAGACACGTTAGTGTCAACTGGGTCAAAAAAATGCCACCTCCTTTGCTGGGGATTGCTTCAGGCCACCAGTATTTCTTAGCTGACCTAAACGTGCCACAGAAATGCCAAGTCTTATATATGGGCTAATATATCACAGACCATTCGTACGGTTTTATAAACAGCAAATGCTT
Source organism: Pedionomus torquatus (assembly GCA_013398155.1). Classification (NCBI taxonomy): domain Eukaryota; kingdom Metazoa; phylum Chordata; class Aves; order Charadriiformes; family Pedionomidae; genus Pedionomus; species Pedionomus torquatus. Next base: position 459 of record VZRU01017015.1, on the reverse strand, counting down.
TAGAGCAAACCTTCTGTATTTTGCTGGGGATGCAGAAATACAGCTTCTATTTCCATCTGTAAACTTGAAGTCAACCTTAACACAAGGAGCCCTCGGGACTGCTGTTTTTGCAACAGAAGCCCCGATAGATGAGCAGACTCATCGAGTCTGTTCCGTTTTACAGTCTGAAGTGCCTTTTATTCCATAGATTCCTACGTTCATTTCAAGCTACGTTAGATTAGAATACGTCAAATTAAGCTTCGCTCCTTTTGTGCAATCCGTACCCTGACCTCCCTCCCGATGCTTTCCAAGTCTTGTATTTAAAATGGTTCTAAGGCCAGAAACGTTCTCTGCGACCAAGGAACAAACAACCGATGAATTTTGCTCGCTAACAACTTTTTTTTTGCTCATTTTTTCGCTCACTCCAACGCCATCCCCGGCACCGCGCTGGCAGCCGCGGTATCCCTCTGGCACTCTCCT
>VZRU01017014.1:129784-165385 GCA_013398155.1 Pedionomus torquatus | reverse complement strand
TGTGTATATACGTGTGTGTGTATATACGTGTGTGTGTATATACGTGTGTGTGTATATACGTGTGTGTGTATATACATATATGCCTCTGCAGTGGCCCTGTTTGTGGTCAGCCAAGTTAAAACCTTGCAGTATTTGCTACCTCACGTCAAGAGCAGCCTAGTTGTGCCAAGCAAACCTTCAAGCCGTACTTCAGCCTTATTCTTTAATTCTTAGTAGGTTTGCTGCCCCGCGGCCGTGAGGGGGGCGGCCATCTTGTGCCTCTGGTACCCCCGGCTCCTCCTTTTCACAGAACTCGCAAGAAGGCAGTATTTCCCAAACCTCTCTTTCCAAAACCGGCAGTGGATTTAGTATTTTAAAGCACGCTGTGACAAGGATGCTGGCGGGCCAGATGTGTCACAGAAGGCAGATCCGTTCCAGAAATCGAACACGTCAGCGGCCAGGAAAGGGCTACGGCTTCTTTCAGCTTCTGGTGAGATGGCGGACCCAGCGCCGAGGAGGAGGAGTGGGACACCATGATGCCTGAGGGAGCTGCAGAAGTTGCTGAAACCTGTCAAAACTGAAGGGCAAGTTAAGGGTGCAAGCGCGGCCTACCTCTCTGCTCTCACCATTTGGCTCACTGGATCATCATCTGCCCTAAAATATATGGCCATTGACTGGCGTTGCCTTGCTTTCTGTGTGAGTTTCCCAGAGACTCTAAGCGGTTTGGGTTTTGCTGCCTTCGTTATAGCTCCTTTGTCGTTAAAAGAAAACAGAACTTGCTCAAAAACAATCACTGGATGTGCGTAATTTAAACTTAATTTAGCCAATGGTTCACATGTGGTAAACTGTTCTATAAAAGACTTGCATAAATCTGTGGTTTGCAGTGGCAAATTTAGAAGCAGTTACAGCAGCTTCCTAAAGAGAGAGCTATTCAAATGGGCATCAAGTAAGAAAAGAACATCTTAATAATTTTTCTATTATTTGTCTGAGGTAGAGCATGTATTTTCAGGGTAACTGCGTGGTAACTCCTGTGGTCAGGCCTTTTCCATAGAGCAAAGCATCAAGCTTTTGTTGGTGTTGGAAGTACAAGTTCCAGGCCAGGTAGTCTCTATAAATCAGTAGCTCCACAGAGAAGATTTTGCAGTTTACACTGCTTATGGTACATCCTCTCAATTTATGTCAGTCCAGAGACAGAAATGGTAACTGTGTGTCTAATGTGTATGAGCAAAATACGCTTTTTACATGCCCCCGTATCATTATCTCCCTAAAGCAAATAAGTAAAGCCATAAAAAGTGACAGGAACACTGAAGCCTTAGCTTATTACCACAGTGATTATTATTATTCCCTAATTTGGGGACTCATTTTCACTTCCCTTTGAGCTCAATTGGCAGTTTTCCATTCACCTCATTTTTTTCAGAATCAAGCTTCTTGATAATTACTGCTATCTGATTGTGCTGTGGAATATAAAAGAGGCAGCCAAGAGACACAAAGAAGAAAAAAAAGTCTCAATCACCATGAGAACATAGGAGAATTCATTTATTCTTTCACGATTAATTACTATATTCTTTAACTCTTCTAATGTAAGGTAATTTTACAGCAGCTCAGTGAGTTTGCAGCATATACACTGGTGTGTTGTATTTGAAGTAGCTTTTGTAGTGGATTACCTCCTGGCAGATTGTGAGATTCTCAGTAAGTCCCATAATAACCACCTTTACTGTCTTGTGATGTTCCCTTGTTACTGCCGCTTTGGGAAGGCATGATGACTGCAACTCTTAACAAAATTCTGTTCTAAAAGCATGAACCATCAGTCCATAACTCTGCACTTCGGGGACTTATTCTTGAAGACTGTGCTAGTGCTGTTCAGAGACTGTTGCAGACAGCAAATCCAAGTGTGTGCTAGGTGGCTGGCACTCTCAGAATACCAGGTTTTACAAATCCACATCTCAAGCATTTTCCTTTTCCCTAAAAAAGTATTTTTTCATGTCCTGTGAGTTACTATTTTTTTTTTTACTGAGCTATGTTGTTTTTCTTTTAAGAACATGAATTCTTGGGAGATGAGCTTAGCTTTGCTTCAAAATACATGTTACGGTGTTGGAGATATATACATACACTGGGAAAAAAAAATCTTAAAAAGAGGACAGGAAAGAGGAGAGAGCCATACCTCATTGGCTCCATTGTTCAAGCAGTCTGACCTGGAGGGAGAAAGCTCTGATTAATGGATCTTGGCAGGATGAAGCAGAAAAAGATATTTTGTAAAATCAGTTCTTCATCTACATGTAAGACTGAATTGTACACTTCTGAAGACATATTTTATACCTGATCTTTATCTAATCCTTGTAGCAAGAGACATAATTGATTAGAATTGGAAAAGAGGAATTATAATAGCTCAAGATAATAATGAAAAATGCAATGTTTTCAAAGGCACATCAATACTGACGTGTTCTGAAATTTTAATTTTTTTCCCTGGTATTTTTTCAGTGATAATTATTTTAATTTCCATAAGACTCATAAGACTTCCTTGAGTGATTTTTGAAATGGAGAACTGTCTGAATCACAGAGTTTCCCATGACTGTACCATATGTGGGTGAATACATCCACAGAAATGGTAGAAAAACAGAATGTTTTTCCCACACCACAGACGGAAGACACTTTTCCCAGAATGGGCCAAATTCAACTTCCAAATAGACTTGGGCAACCACATTGAAAGGGGGTAGGCTCCAGCTGGCTGTATAGCTGTTGGTTCAGAAAGTGCAGAAGACCCCAGCTAGAAGTCTCTTTGAAGGACAAATAAGGTGGGTAAGCACACTTACACTGGATCTTTGTCTGAATCTGAACTCAAAGCCAAATCATCGTGTCTTTTACCAAATAATACTATACATGTTTTCTTCCTCTGCTTGCTCCGTTTAAAGATACTTAGATTTAGTGGTAGGATTTCACATGCAGAGTAACTCTCGGTATGCTATAAGCTGTCTGGTAGCAAAGCTTTACTTAAAGTTAGCTCCCTCATGAGCTGAAGGGCAGCTGTTGCACATTTCAGTGAAGTATATGAAAGCATATCATAGCTGGAGCCTTCACTTACATAAAGGAAACTATTCACTAGTAGTATTGCAAATCTCTGACAAAATATTTACTTGCTGATAGTCCCAGTTAATATTTGTTGTCAAGTGCTCTCTTGCTATGACTGATTGGTATCTGACAGAGAAAAGGCTTCCTTGGCCAGGAAAAGAGGAATGATTTTTAGACTGTCTGAGAGAATGCATACACAGCTTTATCAATTGGTAAATCAAATTCTGCTTTCAGACAGAGCTGATCCTAGTTAAATGAATGGGGAAAACTAAATTCTGCCATGATCATTTCCTGTTAACTATATACCCTTTGCCAGTGAGGGTTTTGCTTGCACACTGATTCCTTTAGTTTTATTTAATGTTCTGTAGATGTCTCCATGCATATAATGCAATTCTTATTTTAAAGTTTTTGTTCCTGCACGTGGAGAGAAAAAACATCTATTTGATCTGTGCCAGTGGTAAAGCATCTCCTTCAGGCTGCACAATGTTACCTACCATTTACTGATTACACATTTTCTTTTCTTGACCGAAGAAACACTCAGTAGAATTCAGTTTTGTGCATAATGAGGCTTGTGGTTTGGTGTAGGTATCAACAGCTGGCTAGTTATCCCAGCCTGCTTTTAAGGCACTTGTAAAGGCATGGCTGATGCTTAAAGGTGATATACTACTTTCTTACACAAGGAAAACAGCCTGCTGTCTCCTCTGTTCTTGATGAGCCGCATTGTCACCTGTTCAGACGTGGATGAACTGTTTTCATTCATTTCAAGTGGGATATGCTGCTCAATGAGCTCTTGTTCTGTGTGAACATGAACACAGTGTCAGGGAGTAAAAGGGGCTAGGCCAGGATGATTCGGTTGTGCACTGTGTTCTGCACTTCAGCTGATGTCATGATTGCCATGTCAGGAATTCATCCCAATATCATGAGCTTGAGATCCCCCCTACGTCTGGCTTTATTGTTTTAACAATATTTGTCAGGAACTAAGACTCATGATTTTGATGGATATAGATGAGGGATTTGAAATACAATTAAACTAATGGAATTGGATAATTAGAGTGCAATAAAGTACTAGAAATACTTATCCCATAGGCAATTTACCTTAAAGTTACACCAAAATTATATTAGCATTGAGAGGCATCATAATGAAATACATTATAACCTCTCTTACAAGGAAAGGCTGAGAGACCTGGGTCTGTTTAACCGGAGAAGACTCAGAGGGGATCTCATCAATGCTTATAAATATTTAAAGGGTGAGTGTCAAGAGGATGGGACCAAACTCTTTTCAGTGGCTCCCAGCAACAGGATAAGGGGCACAGGTGCAAACTGGAATACAGAAAATTTCATCTCAACATGAGGAAAAAAATTGTTTTTCCTGGAACAGGCTACCCAGAGAAATTGTGGAGTCTCCTCTGAAAAGATTCAAAACCAGTCTGGATGCATTTCTATGCAGCCTGCTCTGGGTGACTCTGCTTTGGCAGGGAGTTGGACTAGCTGATCTCCAGAGGTCCCTTCCCACCCCTACCGAAGCAACAAATAGTTTTATTTCCTTTTGCTCCTTCTGGATACATTCAGCAGATTCACCTGTTGTTATTAGTACCCTGTATTTCCAGTTCAGCAATGCAACATATTTGGTGTTCCTGTCTTTCCCATTCTGGCTATTTGACACATCTGTATTTCACTTAGGCGGCTTCACTTTGCCAGCATCAAAGAACGTCATCGCAATTTTGTCTCTTGGCTGCAAGTACATTACAGAGGACTGACTGTTTTTTATTGCACTCAGCGAGGGCTGAATAGACTTCCAAAAAAATATCTTTTAACAATGTATTGGCGACAAGGACATTGCAAAAATCAGAAGTAGCCAGGCTGTGGCTTATTTCTTTCTTAGTTCTTTCTTTCTTAATCCTTGAAAAGTTTATTTTCCTCCTGGCCTGTTACCTCTTTCATTTGCACTGATAACGTGTTAGGTATATCATGTTGCTGATCTGCAACAGTTTTTCCAGCCAGCGATACTGAAGTCCTAGGAAAACGATGTTTCTGGCATTTGGATGTGTTTGCTCAATATCTTCTTTTCCACCAGTAGATGGCATTCCCCAGGAATAAGCTGAAAACATAACTGCTTTTTGCATCTCCCTCTGAACCAAGCCAGGAGGATATTTCCCTGGCAAGCTGATAACAAGCACAAGTTTAGAGTATTCTCCCGAGCATTTCTACACTTGCATTTTTTCTGTATCAGTAGTTGTTGAAGCTGTGTCTGCATCTGTTGCATTTTTTACAGCTTTGAGAATGAATTAGGGTCATTTTTTTCCTCAGGGCTGTCCATTTTTAATTTTTACCTGCAGCAGCAGTCCTTAACACTGTGATCTTAATGCCCAATGCCTCTTTATGAAGTCAATGCTCATTTACTTCAATGGCAGGATGTGAAATTTCAAGCAAATGTGAAAATGTGTTATCATCAGTAGATGAAATGGTGTTGGAGAGCATGGCTTGTCCTTGTTACTGATCAGGGACCCAGTTACCATCACATAGTCCTTGTAATAAGACAGATTCCAATCATTCTGATACTAGCAGATAGATACCTTTTGTTTCCTTGTGTTATTGTTGGGGTATAAACTCTTAGAGGGGAAAAAAAGAGTACCTCAAATTTTCCTTTCTTTAAACTTTGCTTCTATGCATTCTCTGTTATCTGTTTTCTCACTTTATACAGAAACTCAACAAATATCTGCTCTACTATATTTAGGCTTATTTGTCTTTTTCCTACTTTAGAATATTACAGTTTCTATATCAGGGTATACCTGTGAGGCTCTTACGGCAGTTGTGCCATGTTCAGTGTTATATTGGAAATTTACAGTAGAGTTGACATTCCTGCAAAGTGTAGCTCATCATTCTGTTTAGACAGTTGAAGGAATAGTTATGCATCATTTTTGGACTTGCATGGGGATTTTTTATTTAGGATTGTGTCGTTGTTACACTATACTTAATAGGGGTAGGCAGGAACTTGAATGTCTGTTTGGAATGAAATTTTTATTTTCTGAATTTATTATCATTTTGGATTGAAGTTGGATAACTGCAGAATTTTGTCAGACTTTCTCAGTTTAGTAAAGTATTGAAGTCTTTATGACTTGTTCTGTATTTTCGTATCTCCAACTGTATTGGTCAAAGACATACTTAGTAGTCTTTAAATAAAAAGCAATTTCTGGGAAGAAGAAGAGATGCCTGTTTTTCATGTCTATGGTTTACAGGACAGAAATAGTGCTTTTAAATATCAGCAGAGGAGAATAAGAAAACAGCAGTCTAATGGCAGTCAAACATTGAAATTCACTGCCTGAAACTGCTGTGGAATCTCCATCATTTGAGATTCAAAAGAATAGTTTCAGCAGAAATCCGTGAAGAAGGATGTGGAAATGACTGAAAGTGCTTTGGAGAGGGAGATGGGTTAAATAGTCTTCCAGGCTCTTTCAGCCTTATTTTCTGTAATTCTATAGCTCTGCAGTGGTCCTGTCTTTTGTCTGTTAGAGGAACACAGAGACATTTAGAGGATGAATTAATTAACCCTAAGAGTAAATTCTTGTACTCATATATGAATGTCTGGTAGAGTGTTGGTAGAGAATTTGGTTTGTATTACAGGTTTACTGTCACTAGTTTTCTCACTGTCACCTGTGATGCTGTGACATTTAAGTTCCCATATACAAAAGGACTTGGTCCCTGGATTTATAAATGCAATTTGACTTAATACAGCACCATGACAGCTCAGTTTGGTTGAGTCCCTACTTCAAATGCTGTGTCCAGTTTTGGGACTTTTACCACAAAAAAGGTGCTGGAGTGAGTCCAGAGAAGGCAACTAAGCTTATGAGGGGTCTGAAGAAGAAGTCTTAGAAGGAGTGGCTGAGGGGGCTGGGGATGTTCAGCCTGGAGGAAAGGAGGCTGGTGGGAGACCTTACTGCTCTCTACAACTACCTGAAAGCAATAGGAGAGAGGAAATGGCCTCAAGTTGCACCAGGGGAGGTTCAGATTGGATATCAGGAAAAAGTTTTACACAAAAAGGGTTCTTAAGCCTTGGAATGGGCTGCCTGGGGAAGTGGTTGAGGCACCATCCCTGGAGGTATTTGAAAGACAAGTTGATATAGTGCTCAGTGACATGGTTTAGTGATGGTTTTTTATCAGGGTTAGGTTGGTGGTTAGACTAGATGATCATAAAGGTCCTTTCCAACCTAGACAATTCTATGAATCGGGTCAATTTTTTTTTTAAATTTGAGCTTGCAGACAGGAGGCAATTGGTTATTTGGGTTTTAGTTTTCTCAAGTTTTAAAAGAAGATAGTGAAGGGGCACAGAACTTTTCCTGGAATAGTGAAGTTTGTGTGCTTCTTTACAGAACTGGCAGTGATGTGTTTAGTCCATTGCTGAGGGAAGCAAATCTTAAGTCATGTTGAAAAACTCAGATATTTTAAGACAAACAATATCATAGAATGATTTAGGTTGGAAGAGGAGATCATCTGGTCTATGGACCACAAAACAAGGTCCATTTTGGAGTGGCATCAAGTTGCTCTAGGTCCAGTGCACCTAAGTTTTGAATGGCTCCAAAGATGGAGATTCTGTTGTCTGTCTGGGCTAATTCATGTGCTTGACCAGTGCTGCAGTAAAAAAATGTTCCTTATATGTAAGGCAAATTTCCCTTACTGCAGCTAGTGTGGATTATAAAATACACTTGCCTCTCGCGATGCCATGCTGGGAACAGTGTGACTCCCTCTGTAATGAGTCCTTAGGTAGCAAAAGAGTGTAATTAGATGTCTCTTAACCTCTTCCTCTTCATGTTGTTCTTTGGTGAACCCTCACCAGGATTAGCTTGTTTACATCTTATCTTTGAAACAATGAGTCAGAATTTCAGAGCACCACAAAAAGATGGATTTGGATAAGAAAAGGCCTGTTCTGTGTTGCCTGTTCTTGCCTTCATGAACTACCAAGAACAGGAAGCACAGAGTATAGCAGACTACTGAGAGTAAGACAACCAATAGCAGGAACAAGGAAACAAATGAAAACAGCCTTTGAGTGCCCTCTCCAGCAGCTGACCATCCCACACCGATTCCCAAGGATGTTTCGTGATGGCAAGGTAGATGCTTTTTCATTTTGTCAGAAATGCAGTGTTTCTCTCTGCAAGTATATGAATTCATGAGACCAACTCATTTTCAACAGCATGGAGCTGAGGACTTAACAGACCTTAATGCTGTCAGAATCAATTTACAACTAAGGTTCCCCATTTAAGTTACACCTCAGGCTTCACTTCAATAAGAAGAAAACATGAAACGAAGAAGTGTATTTATGTAAGAAAAACCAACATATTTAACTAAACTAAATAATTGTCATTTCTTACAACATTGCAGTTGACAAATTAACTTGGGAAAAAAACAAAACCAAACCACAAGAAAGCCCCTGCAACTAGACAGGACACTTGAAAGATGCTTTCTTGTTAGCTTAGATGTATCTCAAATATAACACATCAAAAACACAAAAAAAAGCCAACTGGGGAGAAGGTAAAATAATGAAATAAAAAGAACCAAGATTAGAAAAGAGGTATTGAGATCTTTGAAGAGGCAGAAGTAGATTAGCGTATGGAAAATGGGTCATTGTGAAAACGCTTGTGTTAGAGGTGTGAACCGTGAATATTTTATCTGAGATACAGCATCTGTGTGATAATAGCCCTTTATACACACCTTCTACTGTGAATTGAGTTGGTGCAGTGCTTTATCCTCAATATTATGTTTGGTGGGAGATTATTGCTAGTCTTCATAACTTCAGTTAAGTATTTAATCTTTTCTATCGTTAGTTTAAGACATGGTCCATATGGTGTACCTTTTTTTTTTCAGTGAAAATCATTAGCTTATTTAAGGCAGAAATAAGTTAAAGCATATGCAATAGTTTGGCAATACAGCAAGAAATAGAAAGCGGTGGCAGAGGTTTCTAGGGCTGCACAGGCATTTGAGCAGACTATATTATCTCCACTGTCAGCAGCAACCTTAAAGAACAGTCCTTGATGCAAAATGGTGGTCCAAGTCTTTATAAGAAATGACACTGTAAATCAGGTCACTAGTTGTACACCTGCAGATGAAAGAAAGTAGGTTACTGGTCCAAATTGCTGATACCAAACCCCAAAAGTTCCTGTTGCTACCTTTTATGAGGTAAGAGAGAGACAGAAACAGTCAGCAGGGTTCTTTCTTTGATCTTGATAAGAAAGACCCAACAACAATTGACTTCATAAAATTGGTGTTTTAATAAGATAGAATAAAAAGAGGAATAAAAATGGCAAATCTTATGAGATGCTGAGAACACCATGTTTGCACAGTGTCAGGCAGACTCTAGATGGATTTTCACTGCACAGAACCTGTCCACGAAGAGAAGCTCCTCCCTTTCAGTCATCTGAGCTATTATATGAATTGCTTACAAGAAAACAATTCTATTCATTATTTCTACTGTCAAACAACAGACAACTTCACCTAAAATCTCCTTGCGGCCCTTTTAGGTAAAGATGAGGCAGGCAAGTAGTGTAATTGCCATTACCAGGTGGAGCTGCCTGCAGGCTGCTGTTACCATGAGGTGATCCTGGGAGCATGGACATTGTGCAGCCCAACACAGGCCTGAAGGTTGTTCCCACAGCACAGCTTGGGTTTGGCCTGCTCAGGTTGACTAACTCCTTCATATACAATGGTCTCCTGGTCAGGGTCACTACAAAGAGAAAAAAACCTCAGCAGTATGCACGTAGCTGTATTCCCCCGCCCCCAGCCATACCTTGCAATGGCATATATGTAGGCAGTCTTTGTAGCTATAAATCAAAAATTTCTGAAATAGAGGTAGCTACGTGAAATATACGTGAAGTGGTCCTGAGCTAAATAGAATTCCATTGACTTCAGTGTACTTGACTCAGCCCCTAATTGTGCATTTTGCTGGAAAGCACAGAAGAATCAGTTTTAACTAATTGCAGAGGGAACATTGCAGCACAGAAGTAGGAGGCAGAAACCTATTCTTAGTTCTGCCATAAATTTATAAACTTGGGATCATATAAAATGACCTATGTGTGTCTTGGTATTCTTACATGGGGCGCGGTACTTAAAAGTCTTCCTTTGAAAATATATTCTAAAAGCAAAAGCTTTGATAATTCGCATTGTTAGAGAGATTTGTAAAACAATGTCAGCAGAACAATAGATTTCATATCTTTTTTCTGTTTACTGTTAAACTCAATAGGCAAGGCAGCTTCCACCCACCACATGTTCAAGTATCTTCATCTTTGCATGCAGTGATTAGGCAGGCTGTTCCCATTAGTGTCAGTGGGAGTTAAATAACCAATTATGGAACATTAAGAGGAAATGATAGCCTTTAATCATTCTCTAAAAAAAAGCAGCCAAAAAAACAACAAACATTTATTTCTTTTTAAATAAGTCATGGACACTCCTTATATGCTTGAAGTTTTATGCTCATATAAGTGCTAGCAAATATCGTGTTCCTATCTACAATTCAGTGTAGCAGATATTAAAACACTTAGCTCTCTGTGTTATAGTTAAAAAGACGAGCAGATTCGAATCTGTTTTTTCAATAGATCCTCATACCAGGTAATCTATGTGTTGGGCACAACTGTCTGAATTTATTTTGGTAAATGTGAATTTAATTGAAAATTCATTTGGGATAAGAGCAGAATTTTTTTGTTCTGTTAAAACATAAGGTTTTAACCAGAAAAGTGGGGAATTGTTTTCTGTGCTGGAATGCTAATGTTCAGAGAGCATTATTTTTTCATTAAATGTTTAAGCTTATCAATTTGAAAGGGAATTTTCATTCCAAAATTGTTATAAGTACTTCAAAGAAAAGAAAAATGGGATAAAATTGTTAATTAGTTCTCAAGCATGGGACTAGGAAAAGAAAGAAAGAAGAGTTCTCTGCAGAAAAATTCTTGACATTCAGATCAGAGATGGCATTCAGATGCATCTTTGGAAATTCTCTTCAGACAGATGAAAGAGTTGAAGGAGGGATTAATTTTTAAAGGCTACTCTTTGGTGGATGTTGCTGCTATGGTCTCCAAAATTTGGCTTTCCTCAGCAAATAGCCTGAAGGACCATTCAAATCTGGACTCTCCAATTAGGCTCTTCCTGTCTTGTGCAGACACAGGATTGTCACCTCTGCATCTAATATGGTGACAAGCAATATAAGGAAAGCCAGAGGAACCCAGAAAGTGCAGTGAGTGTACAAATATTTTCACAGTCTCCACACTCAAATGGGGAACCAGTTCTTACCTTTGAGTGCAACTGTATTTTAATCAGAGCAGAGGGGAAGCTACAGGCTGGGCTTCAGATGCCTGGTCTGGTGCTTACAAAACAGTGCATTGATTGCTGGTAATACCTAAGAAGCTGTTTGTTCAGGGCCTGCATCTTGCAGGGAATTGATTTGTACGAATGTACTTCCTTTCAGTAAAATAAATGTCATCTTGCCAGTGTGAACTCATTTAATTTTTTGCTTATTAGAGAAGATAATCTAGTATTGCTTTGAAATGAAATTTCTAGAGAACTTGTCTAGTGAAAACAGCAAAGATTCAGACCGATTTTCTGCTTTTGTTATAGGGGCAATTTGTATTCTTCCCATTATCAAATCCAACAAAAGTGGTTTGCTGCAAAAGACCAGCAGTTACCTGACACAGTAGCACCCTGTTGCTTGCACCCCATTGCTCCCTGTGCGCATTCAAAATGGAGAATCACTATGGTGCATCAAGCTGTCAAAGTCCCCCCACACCACCTCCATGGAAATATTAACAGAATCAGGGATTCAGTTCATACTTTCAGTTTTGGGAAAAAAAAATCTTAGTCACTGAAAAGAGAAGCAGCTTTGCTTATTCCATGACTGCTCAAGGCTCACTGTCAACAGTACACTCTGCAAAACATGCCATGTTATCCCTGCAAAAGGTAACGTAGGCATATAGAAATGTAGCCTTTAGGTATAACCTGCTAATGTGCAGCACAGCCAAGTCACTGAAACAAACCCACCACCAGACTAATATAGAGATAGTACCTTTTCCTCAGAGGAGGCTTTAATCTCTCCTGAGTCAGCAGCAGGGTGAAGAGGCTATTGCTAAAACAGCTGATTTGTATTGCAACCCAAGGAATACACTTGAGTAGAATCTCTTGGAGATGCTTTCAACTCCATGGAAGAGCTGAGCCTAGTAAGCCAACACCTTTGCAGCATAATCCCCTTTCGAAGGGTGTGATGTGTCGAGGTGAGCTTTTTAGTATGTGCATGTGCCCTACGCAAGAGCAGTTTTGTATAACTAGTTCTACATAAATGTCTAAAGCCTTCATTTACTGAGGCTTGTTTCAAAGTCTGCTGCAAATTCTTGTCTTCTGGTTTCACTTTGGTTTTCTTCTGGATTTGGCACCTGCTGTAGCAGATGAGTCTTGATCCCTGCCTCTTGATATTTATTCCCTATCTGTCTCTAACTATGAGTCTTTATATTTTAGTGGGTAAGAGACAAAGAATAAAACTGAATAGTAAGTAGCCTTTCTGTTCCAGTAAACTTAGGTTTTAAAAAAGCCTGCTATTATTTTTTAGAATTGAAAATAGACTTTCTTGAACTCTATTTTTTCTGCAAAATGAGACTGTGTTTTTTTCTATCTGCAGGACAAGCAGGAATGAGAGAGACTGTGCCCATGGGCAAACCACTAATCTACCTGTGCAAGTCTTACGGGCTACATGCACCAGTCTGTCTTGCTTCTGTAAACCTTCATCCTTGCCAAAAATTGTAGGAGAACAAATCCTGCACTGCTGCCAAAGGTAAACTGATTTTGTGATGATGTCAGACTTCATCTCTGCCCTGAGAGTTGTTGTACAGCTGTTAGCAGTAACCTGAAGTACTTGACCCCTTTTTCCCCCTAAATGTTTGCCATAATAGAAAAGCTACTCCAAGTGAATGATACCGAGTGTCCATATGCAGACTTTATCCTTAAATTATTTTGTCTTGGTAAGCAATCTATGCATTAGAACTGAATGTCAGCAGAAAATAGTAGCATATGCCAGATCTTGTTCTCTCATTTACAGGAAAATTCTAGCAATAAACTGTGCCTTGATCCTGGAAGATTATTAAGCTACAAAAACATTTCTCTTCCTAAAACTTGCTCCTAACTTCAGTCTTTTCTGTAATCTAATCCATAGTAAGATGACTTGTATTGTCCCCATCCATTTTTTTACCTTAATCTAGCTAGGAGGGCCATGCAAGATCTGTGAATAAACGACATCTTTCAATCCTTTATTTACCAAAGCATAGACCTGCTCTTACTAATTTTTAAAAAAATAGTAAAACTCCCCCACCAAAACTGTACTGACATAAGCAGACAGCTTAGCTCTTTGTGCCATATGTAGTGCAGAAATTAATGAACTCTTCAGTTTGCGGTAAGTCCCATGATGTTCAGGTTGTTCAGCATCAGCTTGAAGAAAAAGGGTCAAAAGTATGATGAAGTTTACCAATATATTTGTTTATTCTCATATGCAAGTTGGCATTTCGCTACACAACATAGAGATTATGAAATTTCTTGTCACTGGCCATACTGGATGCTGAAAGTTTCCATAAATTCAAAAAGCAATTTGGTTTTCCATCCATCAACTTATCCTATGAGGGTAATTAAACACAAAGATGCAGCTTCATTCTGAAGAACTTCCTGTGCTGTAAATCATTGGAGAGTGGAAGAGTGTTTGATTATATGATTGTTTTGCTTTTATGCTTCTTTTCCAACAAAGATACAAGATACCAGTCCTTGGACTTGACCTGGTGTACCATCTGGTAGCGTTATGTTAGCCCTTGGTTTTCAAAATCTCAGCCTTGATCATCATCTGTGCCAGATGATGACTACTGCTGATAGCAGCCTGCATCTAGCAGGATGATGCAAGATTAGATAATAAATCAATTTATTCAGTTCTGAAAATACACATTCATAAAGTAGTCCACTGAGATACCTAGGATGCTGGAGGAAGGGATATTGCAAGGATTTTGTAAAATTCAAAACAGAATATCAGAATTAGCCATTTGTGGTGAAAGGCAGTGTGCGTATCTGGACTCATGTTAGACCTTGGCTAAAATGACTGCTCAAAGTTGAAAAGACCAAGTGTTTGAGGAAGGTGTTTAAAAGCATGCTAGTCCTGTGAGACTTTGACTTCAGATGACAGTCATGTATATTCAGGAGCTCTCCATTAATTTTGTCACTTTCAACTGAATCTGTATCTTATTTTCTGGAGGATCTTTATTTATATCACAAAGGGGTTTAGGCTGGTGTTTCTTACATTTTACTTGTCCGTGATGTGACAGAAATAGAACCATTTATTTGTTTCTTCATGCGTATGTTTTTGAGGATAAAAGGTAAAAGGCTGAGGAGAAAACTGAACTTGTGTTTTCCCACATTTTCAGAGAAATGCTCTAATGACAGCTATGGCAGGAGGAGTTGGGGACGAGGAGAAGGTGCATTGCAACCTGCATATTTGGACACAGGCTTTATTTTTTTAAGTATAACCCTTGCCCATTTTTTTCCCCAAGCAAATAATACAGTTGTAGAATTCCAGCATATACATAACTCCTTTAAAACAGAGGCTGCCATGTAAAACTAAGAAAAGAATTACAATATGTTTATTTCATATTTGGATAAATATGGATAGCTTTTGTGGCTTCGCTCTTAGTGTGCTGAATGCTTGCAGATCTTTATAAATGCCCTAGAGTATAAAAACTAAAGCACCTAACTTAAGTGGTGTGGCTGTCACACAGGGAGCTTAGCATCTAAGAGGCAAATGTGAGAGTTGACATGTCACTCACAGGAGACTTGGAAACTTAAGGATTATACATCAAAGAAATGCTTGATCATAAGCATACTATTCCGTTGTCAAAAGAACATGGAGTGTAATTTACCACACCACAAAGCCGTGTCTGAAGCCACGTGCTGGCTGTGTAGGAGAATGTAATTTAGAGAGATAAAGATCTTATCAAAGGTTAAAGCTTGAAAAACTCAGTAGGTAGTATGTATAATATACGAAAACTCAGCTTACGATGTGGCTGTGAACTAGAGGCTAACATGGGGTGACAATTAAAGAATGAGTTGTCAAATCATGAAGACTTTGTTAACAGAGGGTAACTGACAGCAGAATACTCAGGAACTTTAATGGGTAATAATTTTTCTGCTACACGCATCTGTAATAATAAAAATGCCCTTTTCTTGTAATACCAGGACCTGGTAATTATTGTCAGGGAAGATTATCGTGTTCTTACGTTTGCACAGAGTTTTATAATCATTGAAGCAGTCTTCAGTGTCAATTCAAAAAAGGGAATTCCATCCACTTTTATCTTGCTTCAGCTGTTAATATTTTGGTTTAATTATTGATGTGATTTATACTTCCTTCCTTGTGCCACATGACCTCACCCTTTTAAAAGCCTTTCACAAAAGTTTTGAACTTTCAACCAAGAAATTAAAGGATTGACCTTTCAATGTGCATGCATTTATTAGTTTGACTCATAAAAAACAGCTTGTGACATTGCTCTGCATATTCATAGCCTTCAAATCATCATCACAACAACCTGTGTATGCAGCCTGTGAGAGACAAAATCCAGGCTTAAGTGAAATATTTGTCCGGTGCTGATTGTTAGTTATTTAAGAGATGGTCAGAAGAAGAAGGTTATCCAGGACTTGGAGAAATCAATGAGAATTTTCTGTTTTCTTCACACAGCTTCACAGTCTAAATTGTAGTTGAATTACATACCTCTTTTCATTTTTCACTCTGCAGGGTTTTTGCTGTAAATTACCAAATTTTGATGACTGAGATTACTAACTAGGTGTCTCCCAAGGTTAATCAAGACACCAGAATTTGGTGTCTGTGCTTCCCAAAGGCATATAGGATTTGAATGTGGGAACTTCAATTAAATGCCTGAAGTTACTGTGAATACTCGCTCATCCATGTCTGTCTAATAGGACTATTGAAATGGTGTAGATTCATTAAATTTAATTTCTAATCGTGCTTGTAAGAAGGATGATATCTACTGTACTAAATTTTGGAGCTCAACTCCCCTAAAACAGGATACAAAGAATCCTTAATAACTCTTAGTGTAAGAAGCAGCTTTCTACCAATGCAGTAAAATCTTTACCTACTCAATTGTATTAGTTTTTTAACATAATTCCAGTGTCATAAAATGAAACAGAATACTCATGAGAAAAAGAGTAAATTCTTCGGAATGAACATATATATAACTTACCTGTTCATGTGTATGGTAAGTTTTTATCTTCTAAAATAAGATTTATTTTTTTTTTAATGTTCTGTGTGCTTTTACAAAACTTCTGCAGAATAAGTTCTCAAATATTAATAGCATGAATAGAAATTTAATGCATCCCTGTCTTCTTGGAAATATAGTCCTGTATTTCCCATTTTCTGAACAACTTACATAATTACTACAATTTAGTGGGCATCCGTTTTAATATCCTCAGACAAAATTACATGGTTGAAGTAGCACAGTTTCCATTTTGCCTGTTGAATAAGCTTTTGAAGTTGAAAGGATAACTAAAAGTTGAAAACATGTTCTTGGGAAAATAAAAGACATAAAACCAAGATAGGAACATATGCTTTGGGTTCTTATCTCCTTAAATTCCACCCTATTCAGTAACATCTGAGCCACAGTTCAAGTGCTGGCTTGCTAATTAGGCACAGTTGAGATGCAGCATTTCTTCAGGCTGCCCCTCAGCAATGAACAATCCAGGCAACACAAATTACTTGGCAATGAAAATTCAAAGCTAGGAATTTAGCAACTGGAGTTTGAAAGTGTTACTTCCTCTCCTGACAGTGTCTGTGTAGCTAAAATAGCCAATTTGTTAGAGTATTATGCACAGTCCTGGTTGGAGCATATACATTATGGCTCCCTATGAACTCCAGAGGGAGTATTACATGACCTGAGGCCTTTGCAGTAGGGTGTTCCTAGGCCACCTCCTGCAGCACTCATGGTTCTTCCAAGATACTGGGGAGTGCAGTTAGGGAATGGCACTTGGAGCGTTCAGGTAATATTCCAGATGGCTCAGGATGTGGCACACCAGAGTGAAGAAGAAAAAGAATATAATTTAGAAGTGGATACATTTAGCTGGAGGAGAAAAGTGCTTAGATTTTAAGTCTTCCCTTGTTCTACATCCAAGTCTTTAGAAAACCTCAGTCTGACATTGAGATGGACCAAGATGTCTGATGATCAGAGATTTATGCTTTGTTTTTTGTTGCCCGTGTTGTGTTATCATCTGCTGTAGTTTCTTAAGAACTTGAATTGACTGGTGCATGACCATGGTGGTAAAGAGAAGCTTAACGACCACCTGTCTTACAACAGGACAACAAATTAATCTGTGGTTTGCAGTCATCTCTGAGTTTCATATCCAGTTGCAGTGCAGATTTGTGGTATTTAAACTTGATAGGCATCTTCTCAGCCATTTGTAGTGTGAGGCATGTATTCCTGGGAGATTATATGGCCTTCAGTCAAAGCAGGGTAGGCCCTGACTAGGCCCTCACTAGTGCTCTTTACTAGTTAGAGGGGCACTGCCAGTGCCTGGTAGCTGGAAGGAATCTGAAAGCAGAAAAGGTGAAAACCTGATAGGCCTAAGTATAACTTGGGGAATGAGGAAATGCATTTCAGGAGAGTGAGGAATCTCAGATTTTCATGTTTTTTGTGCTGTTATGTTGGACAGATGCTCCCACTGCTGTTGCAGGCTGTAAGTAGGAATGAGAAGCTGTCTGTACATGCAAATGTAGGCTTGAAGTCCTAGTCTGCAAATGAGGAACAGAGATTCTGATTTGCCTGGGTATATAATTTCAGGGTCCTGGTTCTTCTGAGGCTGCTTTTCTTTTGGCTGTTTTTGTATCCAGAGCTATATAAAAGTTTAATCTATCTTGATTTTTTTTCTTTTCAAAGTGTGACCTGTCTTGGTAAGATTCATGATGACTAGGAACAAGAAGTGTGATAGACCACTGTCATTACTCAGTGTATTAAATAGTGAGGAAATCATTCACATTCAGTTTAGTCATAAATGGAATTTCTGCACTTTGCTTTCTCCGCCGCTTGTTATAAGGTCTTTTAAGAGAACATTCACATTTATTCCAGTAATCATCCTCATTTTAAGTTAAGGACAAAATAAATAGAAAACAAATGGGTGTGGTATTTTATTGTTCTGTTTACAGTTCTGTAGCTATATAAATATTTCCTAAACAAAATAGACCAGCAGAAAAATGATGGGAAGCTTGAAATGTGCAATTTATAGATGCAGAGAAATGGAGACTTAGCTGCCTCATAGTTTTTCCAAATGTCCTACCACAGTTAGACCATTGTTAAAAATTATATAGAAAACACCAGAATTCTGAACAAATCCTACCAGTTTGGTATGATTAGAAACTACTGAATTCTTCATGATGGAGGTTTAAATCCACAGTTGTTCACATTAGATGATATGACAAATTCTGGAGCTCATTCTGACACAGATAATGGGCACACCCACATAAATGCAGTGTCTGATATACAAGCACAAAAGATGAAATGTTAGCCACATACAGGGATAGTACAATTGTACACTCCGTAGAAAAGTGTATTTTGCTGATAAAGATGTTGCACACAAAACTAAGAAAAGCTTAGCAAGCCCTTTCTCCTCTTGCTCTCCATTCTTTTCCGAGTTTCTTATTTCCCCCCCCATATTCCATATTCAGGATGACCTTTCCTGCAGTTCTTTTTAAAATATGCACTGAATTAAATCCTGACATTATACCCTTTTCTTAATTATTATTTGCAGAGACATCCCTTCAGTAAGAGGATGATATTTTCTCTACCTTGTTTCTCTGCAAAATCTGGGTGATCTGGTATTGAAATCTTTAGGGTGGAAGCCTATCAGGAGTTCCTGTAGTTGTCCTCAGGTCCCAGTTCAATAAATTGTTTAGTCTCTTTTTGACAGAATATTTTAGGCATACATTGATTTACATGGAGATAATGGAATTAAATAATAAAATCAGCCACGCCACTATGCTTTGCTGAATTTATACTTAAATACAGTCTAGCTCTGGAGTGATAATTTAACACTGAAGATAAAGTTTCTTCAGTTTTTTCAGTCATCTGCCTTGTTTTCTCTGCTTTTACAATCTTTCCTATAGCAATGCAAGAAAACTACCTTTTATGATAGATTGAAGAAAGTATTACTGCTCTCCTTTGATGATGAGTTCAGCTTTTATTATTTGTACAAATAATAAAATTGAAATGGAGTGGAAATACAGGTGAGGCACTTCTAGCTATGTGATGAGTTTGTCATCTCATTGTAGAGATTAATGGGTTTTCTTCCCTGAGATACCACTTCAGAAGCATTTATCTGCTAGAGCAATAACCTTATCCCATTGGTGAACAGTTTTTTTGGAATTTCAAGGTGAAAAGGGTATAACAATTCTCTCTTTAATTAAAATATTCTCCTTTTCTCTCCCCAGCTGTCTAATTAGAATATGCTTTTTAAAGTATTCAGCCACCAGTTTCCAGTTGCTTGTTTGCTCTGTCTTACTGGTGAACTTCTCACAATGTATTCAGTGAGGACCTAATCTGAGAAAATATACTCAAAGATTTTTGCTCCTACACTGATCATGATTTAAGACCATGCTGGTTTGTTTGAGAAGTGAGGGCATAGTAAATGACAAGCGATATTGCACTTGTTAATAATAGTCATTATTGACATTTTTTACTATGTTAGATTCTCTTCATTGTCTGGGTAGGTTTTCAAGGGCTTCTTACAGTCACAGTCAAGCTCTGATGCATCTGTTCAGGCTGTAGATCACCTTTTCCAGTTGAGTCTTAACAGGAATGCTTAAACAGTTATAGAGGTTATAAGATAAGCAGTCTACTCTGTAAGAAAAAGCTTTAATAGCCTTCCTATAAAACATACCACCATCTGTGGAAGATGCCTGTGTGGCTGTTTGGCACTTCTTTTGTTTCCCCTACGAGGATTCTCTTTTATAATCATCATACAAAAGTTGTGTTTGTGTGAGAACTTTTCATAGAAGCAGACACCCACACAATGGCTTGGATTCTTGGCAATCAGGTCGTCAGTGGTAATGAAACCAACCAGAGGGTGCCATCTTAAAATATTTTTCTACTTAGTCATCTGTTTCATAAAGCTAAGAAAAATAAAGGTTGTTTTGTTCGCCATGGCCATAGGCTTTAATTTTAATTTGCTCTCATAATTTGACATGTTTATAGCAGCCTCATTTTCTTATTCAAAATCTTGCACAGACTTTGTTCCTAAGCTGGTGTCAGGAGAGGTGCTCCCTGAACTGCCTGTGCTCTTCTCAGCTGCAAAAGAAGCAGAATAGCACATTCATCACCAAATCCTGAGCAGTCTCCATTTCAGTTCCAGTTTGCTAACAAGACTCCCTAAAAACAAGCAGAGCCACTGCCTGCTTTAAATGAACCAGCTGCCTTTTCCAGCTGCTTCTTCAGTAGTCTGTGTGTCTCCCATCTGTTTTGGTTCCAACAAAACATTCATGTTTTGGAAGATCTACTTCTATCTCCAGACTAGCCCCAGTGTTGCTTCTGGTGATGTTTGTTTCTAACCTGCATGGAACACCGAATAATAAAGGATCTGATCTGAAGAAAAGAGAAGATCAGAAGAAAAATATAAGGTGACTGTGCGCATGTTGGTACTTAAAGCACATTAGGTGAGAAGTGGTCTAGGTATGGTGATGGACTTCTTTAGATATAGAGCTTCATCTTTTCATTTTGGCACAGGTTCCTGTAGCCAACTACCAACCTGCACTCTCAGCAATGCAGCGTCACATGCAGCAAAGACACTCCATCTCATAGCTGTGGAAGCTGTGTGTGATACGATATGTGACTTGTTAGTGACTTTCTGTCCTGGTTACTCTTTTTCTTCACATTTAGTGACTTAGATGACGAAGCCTATTACTTGTATGTATTTATATGTGGCCACAATTTCTTTATTATTTTAAGTACAAATTTGAAAGACGTGTCTCATTTCTCAGTAAATAGCTGTCTCCTGCAGAGATTACCTTTTCTGGGCTGGCTTCTTAATAGAAATAGTCATGCTGCTGCACACAACTCGATTCACCACATGATATATTTTGTGCCATTACCCAGGAGTATCTTGTATGAAGAAAACTGCAGGCCAGAAGCACCAGCCCAATGTTACATTGCCAAAGTCAGAAAGATTAAAACATCTGCTAGCTAGATGATGCCAAGAACTCCAGGGCTTATCAGCTAATAACTAGTCACAGTCACTTCGAAAATAGCTGGACAATAATTAGCAATACAGATAAAAAGCATACAGTGTTTTTTTCAGGACTTCATATATCAAGTGGACTAGTCAAAAACCTGAATAGAAGACGGCCAGGCAAGTTTAAATGTGGTAAGTGTTAAATGCAGTGTTCTGGTGTGCTGCTTTCTGCCCAGGCCACAAGCAAGTGAACAGTACCAGCTGGCATCTTATATATCTGTGTGTGTGTGTACATATATAAAGAGTATTTTAACATTATGGGCAAGAGGATGTTCAGTTGTCACTAAAGTAAGAGGCAAGGTCTAGCTTCACTGTAACCTTCTGCTGTGACTGATAATACAGGTAATGAAGCTTGATATAAAGAACTGGGGTTATATTAGAAGCATAGCCTCTTAGTGTTCTTCTGTAGAAAAGGAATTGGGTAAGTTACCTCCTTACGGCAACATGAAGTTAATTTT
This sequence comes from Pedionomus torquatus, assembly GCA_013398155.1. Lineage (NCBI taxonomy): Eukaryota > Metazoa > Chordata > Aves > Charadriiformes > Pedionomidae > Pedionomus > Pedionomus torquatus. The sequence continues at coordinate 143,606 of VZRU01017014.1, read as the reverse complement.
AGACAGTAACAACATCTCAGACATGAACTGATGCAGTGCATTTGCACTTGACATTAACTACTAAGTTATTATGTTTTTCAAATGTCATGATAAACCACTGCAGATGGAGGTAGTGAGTTAACCTACAGGATATGTTAGACTAGCTTAAAAAATTTTAATCGTGACGTGCTTGTCGATTACAACTACATGAGATGTCCTAACTATGCATAGCAATAATTTTGGCACAGTTTCCTGTTTCTGAGGAGGTATGTGTACTTTCAAGTTCTCAGTTATATACAAAGTTCATAGCTGTTAATTGTTATGCTTACAACAAGGAACAATGCTAACTACCTATTTTGAAAGGTGACAGTTTAGAAAAGAGAATTGATGCCAGACTGAGCCTTCTTACTTGCTAAGTTATTTGTGGGAGAAATCCAGGGTCTCAGAAAGATTAGATTAATAACATCATGAGTAGAGGATAAGAAAATATGTATCTATAGTATTTAAACTAACCTGACTTCCCCAGAAGCCTCTGAGATTTTTGCTATACTTTTCTTTCTAGTACCTAAAAAGTGGGTTTGTGCTTTTTTTTGGTGCAACTATAGTCTGTTCTGTTACTGATTTAATGTTGTCTTTTCCTAGATGAAGTAAGGTCTCTCCATTCCTATTTATATGCATATATATGTATACACACACACAAAATACTTGTTTTCTCCTCCCTTAAAAGTAATTTTTTGTGCTGGGATTTGTGCTCCTGTTTCAGTATTCCAGCCCCAGCTTATATGCTTTATCCATGAGTGGTTTGTCCTGGCTGTGTAAATTCTGCAGGACTTTTTGGTTCCCATGCAGTACAACAGCTTGATGTAAGTGGCATCGCAGTGTGATTACTATTGAAAATAACCAGATTCAGTCCTGGCCTTTTTATTAAGTGCTACTTTTCTTTTATCATTCTCAAGTGTACCTCAGTTCTGGCAAGGTGTTGTGACAAGATGTTTTTAACAGGCAAATTGGCAAATAATGCATACAATATCTTATTTCAGTCTTACCAGTGGAATATTTGGGACGTTTCATTTTTTCCTACTATATATTTGGAAAAACCTGGCTGTATGTTGGTGTTGTGCAGAGTTTCCCACAGAATAATGTTTTATAAACTCAAGGAAATGGCTAAAGATTGGTATGGGTGAGGCAGAAAGCCTGCAAACGTGTGGAAGTACTGGATATTCTAATTTTGACAAAAAATGTTTAATACAGTTAGAGAAAACCTCTTTCTGTTCTCAGTAGCAGAGCTCTGAATAAAAGCATTGTCTTTCCCTGCCTGTCTCTCTGCCTTACCTTCTCAGAGATGAAAGGTCTGTCTAGGTATCAGTGTGAAGCCCTGAAGAACACCACCTTTTTATGAAGTCACATATGGGGAATTAGGACTGTCCCCTTTCTTGGAAGTCTTTGAGAGGAGTCTGTCTGTGGTCTTGTCAAAAGTGTGATCTCTCACTGAACACATTTATTAGAACTATATTGATGATATACCTGCAAAGGCCTTTCAGGTCATATACTGTATTTCAGTGCCGGCTGAAAGAGGTTCACTCCTCCAGATTTCTGCAGAAAAACAGGAGATAGTGTGCTATGCAGGGCACTGTGGTACTAGTGACTAACATACTGTTGCCCTTGACAACATATGAACCTTCATATTACTTTCAATGGAGTTAGATAATACGAGAATAAAAACATCAGTGACAAGCACATGCTAGTAGAATAGTGAGATTATGAACACTTCCTAACAATAGAGGGGAGTTAGTAGAAGATGCTTTTTATAGACAAGATTGGGAGTACTGGAGTTTTATCTGTCTAGCAGGAAGCTGCATATTATGTTAAAGATGAGGTAGGAGATGGGCATGCTGTTAGCCAGTCAGCCTTTGTTCATCAGCCGGTCATGAACACAAAGAAATTTTTCTTATCCATTAAGAACTTCATGCTGCCAGCCACTTCCCACCCAGCTGAGCACATCCACACTTCCCTGTGACACCAGCTCTTTGAACAGGTGCTGAGTACACCAGAGCCATACTGCCTGGGACCTGAGGGAATTCGGCCACCCTCTACTGCATGTGTTTTAATGCAGCTTTAATTGGATTTTTATTGTTTGCTTCCCAAAGCTTTGTTACAAAAACAGATGGGACCCCTGTTCTACCATGCATGGGGCTGAGCTTTTTAACTAAGGAGCAGTCTTTGCTTTTAGGTTGCCCTTTATTTCAAATAGCATGACATCTATCCTATTCAAAGAATACGGATATCAGAGGAGGGGGGCACTGAAAGGAAGCAGTAAAAGAAAAAGAGCTAAAATATAACAATAAAGAGCCTTAGCTGCATGGTAATTATTATTAATATTGTTATTTTCGTAGATCTTTAACAATATAAGTAGGTTGGGGTTTTTTTTTATATTGGTATTAGTTTAAGTGGAGTTGCCCTTGTGTCAGCAAGAGAATATTTTTTATTTAAAACACAAAATGGGATTGGTATTTCCATCTCTCAGCCAATTCTAGTTTTTTATCATCTGCAGACTCTCTGAGAGTGCAGTCTGTTGCATCATCCAGATCATTAATGAAGAGGTTAAGTGGTATTGGCCCTACTGTCTATGCCTGGGGTACACCACTAGTGACTGCCTCCAGCAGGACTTCATGCTGCTGTCACTGTGACCCAGGTGGCTCAATCGGATTTTTATCCACAATCCCCGTATCTAGTTCATGCTTCATCACTTTATCTACAAGGATGTAATAAAGGACAGTGCTTGAAAGCCTTGTTAAAGTCAGGGTAAACAACATCCAGTAATACACTGAGCTAGTCATTTCATTGCTGTTGTTACAGGTTGGTCAAGTATGATTTCCTCTTCCTAATGCTGACTATTCCAAATCACTTGCTTGTCTTTCATACGTTTAAAAATGGCTTCCAGAATTATTTGGTCTATCTCCTTCCCAGACATTGAGAGAAGCTGACTGGCCTGCAGTTCCCTGCATCCTTCTTTGTGCTCTCCTTTTATGATAGGAGTGACATTAGCTTTCTTCCTTGAAGCCTTTCCTGATCACCACAATCCTTCAAAGATAAATGAAGAGTGGCCTCACAGTGCTATTTGCCATCTCCCTCAGCGCTTCTCTGTATATCCTATCAGCTGCCATGTACGTGTGTATGTCCACTGCATTTAAACTTTCCCTGATGTGTTCCTCCTCCACTGATGATATGTCTCCCTGGCTCCAGACTTTCCCACTGACCTCAGGGGTTTTGGATTCCTGAAGGTAAAATTGTAGCCTCCAATGCTGCTATGCTGTCTTGAAGTAAGTACACCTGTAAATCACTACAACACCAAGCTGAGCTGCTTAGTTAATTAGTGGGCCTGGTTCGCTCCGTTATAGCCTCCAGGCTGCAAGTTCTCACAGACAGAAAGTTGAACAAACAGGTACTCTCTACTGCTGTACACTTGATATAAAACATATCACGTTGTCTGAGAGGATGTTGGTTTATGGCATAAGAAGTGTTTGAACCCAACTGACTTTAGTGCTGTCCTCCCATCAGATCCACTGTGCTGCTGTTATGAACATTCCTTTTGTACTAATAAGCTGCTGTGACGTGACTCAGGTGCTGCAGCAGATGCTGCCTGCTACATAGAGGACACCAGCTAGGTAGCTCAGGAAATGGCTGTAAATTATCCTACAATATATTTTTTGTCATAGTTATCTGTCTTTTCTCAGAAGAGAGAACCAGCTCCTCATAGAACAGTGTGCACTATTATGTGTGTGAAAAAGCCATTAATTTTAACATGAGAAACAATTTAATGCTTGAATTAACAGGCTCAATTTCAGTCTCTTTTGGTACAAAGTTTTTCCATATCTTAATTCACTTTGGTCACCCACTAAAAGAATCTTTTCTGTTTCCCCCCTCATTTTTTAAAAATTTGGTGAACAAGACACAAATATTTCAGTGTCCTCTCCTTTGTGTGTGTTGGAATGTGCAAACTTGCCTGTCATCTTCTGGCCTGTTCCTTGCACACACATTCTCTTTGGTGACATGCTGGTGACATCTTTGAGGCTGGTTTGCTGAGTGGCTACATTTCATTCAAAAAGCACTGATGCCTCTGAGTGTCTCAGTTTTCTTTTCATCAACAGTACATCTAATCTAATAATGCTTTGGATTATACCCAAGGAGAATGGACACCAAAAAAGCAGATAAAATGCCCCGGTGACAAAGTACTCAAGTCATACAATTCCTCTGGTTTTGAAGAATGCAGAAGGTTAGAAGCTGTCCCTGTCTTCTTTTGACTTGCAGATGGTCCCATAAAGTACACAGAACTCAAAGAGTAAACTTTTAATGCTCTATTTTAAAATATTTTATTTTATTGTGACACTGCTCAGGGGTTACCTGAGCATAGCTCCTACTGGTTGAGATGGTGAAGCATGAGTATTTGATGATCTGGGAAATCAGGTCCTCTGTGCAAGTAATATTTTCTAGGCCCCACAAGGGTGTAGTAAAGATCAATCCACTGTGGTTTTGAGATGCTTTGCATTTCCTCTAAGTGTGGTTGCGTAGTGGTAGTGGCTGTACACAGTCAGTAAAGCTGTGAACAGCACTGACCTTGGGGAGATCCTGCTATCCAGTACAGTGTTACCTAGAGAATGTTAGGTTTGAGGGGAACTTGCAGGATTACTAGCTTTGAACACTTTTGAAACCAATAAGACTGTTTTTCACACTTTTACTTAATGTCTGCTTGCAATGATGGACATTTTCTGTGTGTTTTTCCTGCATTGGGAAGCTAGCAAGGCAGACAGTTCATTAGCTGTAGCCTTATTTTAAGGGCAATCTTTAGTTATTTTGTGAAGAAGCCTGACTGTACAGACATAGCAACGGATTCTCATCAGCACACAGTGTTCTACTTTGCTACAAACAAAAATAGGTATATCTAAAAAAGGCAAGGCTTAAAAAAAGAGCATACAAGCAACATCAAGAACTCGTGATTTTACTTTTCTTTTAGCTGGACAAGGTTTATTTTCTATTTCAGTGGAAATCTGTTCTATGTTGCAGACATTATTACAGAGTGGTGATGTGTACAAAAGAAAGAAATGCAGTGACTTCAAATACTTTTAAATTTATCATTTTGATTTTTTAAATATGTAAGGCCCTGTTTATGAAGGCTAAGATTTGTGAGTAATTAATGAGGGGAAACTGGATAAATATGGATAAAATATATCCAAAAAATAGTATTTTACTTCATACTACTTGATCATTATTTAACTTATTAATTTGGCTATAATTTAAAGATAGTATATACAGGTTTAGACGCGTATTTCATTGTCATATTTGAATTAAAACATTTCACTAAGTAACCAAAATATGATATGTTGTGAAAAAAAATATCTCCTTTTTAGATACAAGCTGTTATGTTAGTTGAATTTGATCCAAATTATGAATGGTTTTGGTCTCCTAGAAGCTCCATATTATACTTTATTTACCTAAAAAAAAAGACAAAACAAACAACCCAGTCCCAACAAACTATGGTAACCACACAAAACAATAACCTTCATCCTGCTCATTTGTTACTGACATGAAAATGACCAGGGCACTGGAGCACCTCTGCTGCGAAGATAGGCTGAGGGAGCTGGGGCTGTTCAGCCTGGAGAAGAGGAGGCACTGGGAGGCTTAATCACAGCCTTTCAGTACCTAAAGGGGACCTACAGGAAGGCTGGGGCCTTTGTCTGTTTACAAAGGCCTGCAGTGATAGGACAAGGAGCATTGGCTTTAAGTTGGAGCAGCGTAGATTTAGGTTGGATATTAGGAAAAAATTCTTTACTCTGAGGGTGGTGGAACACTGGAACAGGTTGCCCAGGGAGGTGGTTGAGGCCCCTTCCCTGGAGATATTCCAGGTGAGGCTCGACGAGGCCCTGGGCAACCTGGTCTAGTTGGGGATATCCCTGCAACTGCGGGGAGGCTGGACTAGATGACCTTTGGAGGTCCCTTCCAGGCTGGATGATTCTATAATTATTGGGAGAGCTAGAAACGTGTACACCTATGAATGCAAACATATATGCCATTTTACCAATAAAAAGTAAGATTCCTACGAACTTAATCTAGATCAATAGATTGCAGTCATTTGGGATCACTGGGTCACATATTCTATTATTTTATAAACCATGGACCTTAGAATGTGCTCCAGTATCTGCTGTATTGAGCAAAAAACAGGTATTTTGTCTGAAACATTTTTTCCTGAAAGGCCTTAAACATATTTTTAAAAATCAAAAATATTTTAGGAATTCCATTAGAAAGGGAGTTGAATTTATTATTTGAGTATGTAGTTACATGTTATATTATTATTATATATACATATTTATGAGTATGTAGTAAAATTATTGTGATTATGTCCAAATTGCTAAGGAGATTGCAGAGCACAGAAAACCAAGTCAAGAACAGAAAAGCAACTAGAAAAGTCCAGTGTCTCTGTGCATACTTTATTTTGTCTTGTAATGCCCAAAATGACTGTTCTGACTATCAGAAGTAGCACGTTTCAGACAATTCCAACCTTTCAAACTGCCATCTGTTAAGACATAATCATAAGCCCACAGACAAGTGTTTGTCAGAAATCACTTCATGTTAATTGATCTCTTTTCCGACACACTTTAATAGCTAATTTTTAAGACCATCATTACTACACATTAGTTGTCAAGATAACGACACAGCTGTCCTTTGGAAAAAATAATTTAAAGTACTCAAACTACCACAAAATTATAGGAGAATTGCTTTTAAACATCCATGTTCAAAATTTTAACTGAAACGAAAGGAAGCGTTGATCAAAACAACATATCCCATCACTAACAGCTGCATTCTTTTGCATCATTAGTAAATTTAATTTTGTTTAATTTTGTTTTGTTTACGGTGAATGAAGAGGTGCAATGATCATGCAAAATCACTAGTGCAAGCAATTTTCATTCTTTTCAAACATGCCTTCTTCCTGACATAATTATGCCTAATGATTTGTTGCGTTCTGCATCTGCAGTAATCATGCTTTCATCCTTGCCTTTAATCACTGCATCTTCACTATTCTTTCAGAGATGTGGTCAGCAGCTCTAGAAGGGGCAGAAAGTTAAGGGGCCAGTGATGGCAATGATGCCTATTCTTACTAACACAAATGAGTATTTTGACAGTAATAGGGCAAAGTACAGCATTCACTCTGTTATACAATGTTAAATGCATGAATAAATAAATATCACAGTGTTAGTCATAAAGCTGAAGCCTATTTACCATTTCCTTTTTTTGCCCAAAGTCTCTATTTATTCCCATCAACATTCCATTTCAATTTTAACATCTGTTGGAAAATCTGTCTGCCTATTGTTTGTCTCCAAAGAAAGAAAAAATGTTACGGGCTGTGTTCCTGTTGTATCTCTGCAGTCACTTGAGGAACACCTTGTGTAAGGTTCAGTCTGTTCTTCTGGGGCTCTTGATAACTTTGAAACATCTAAAAAAGGACTCCTTACTAGGTCTTTTCACGTCTTTCTCTCGAGGGCTGAGTGTCTGAAGAGGCCCACCCAGTGTTAAGGGAGCACTTTTGTTGCAGATGAGTCCTAGTCAAGTAATCTGCATAGACTTGAATTTTCCATTATTATGTAGATTCTGTAAGTCAGTATCTAGATTGAACGTTCCTTAAGATGAAAGCATGGCTGAGAGGCAGATCTGCCTCCATATATGTGAAATAATAATAAGAAAACCCCACCTAAATTATATCAGTCCTTAGTTGGACTCAGTTCAAATTCTACTGAAGCGCCTTGCCCACTGAATTTGAAAATACATAGAGGAGTGAGTGAAAACAGAGCTGCAACATTCTTTTCAATCATCTGAAAAGCTAAAATCTGTTTTACTAACTCATTGATAAGAGGAGCAAAGGTTCAGTTTGTAAGGTCAGTCAGCTGAAACTTGCATTTCTGAAAATTAAGGAGTTAGCAATACCAGCCATGTTTGTGGTGAAGAGAAATTCAATGCTCAGCAGGCAAAGTAGTAAGAATGTTGGAAGCTGTTAAGGTGAATTGCAAGAAAGAAAGGGTCAAAAATTAGGAAAATCCAAATCAATGCTGTTATTGGAATTTTAAAACATGAGGTGGCTGTTAGACCAATTCTAAGGCCAGCCAGTACATTCCCAAAGAAGCCAATACTGAGAAGATTCTGAAAACCACTCAGTTCACACTAGAGAAAACACTTAAGAAAGCATCCTCTGTTAATAAAGAGAGAAGCAGCAGTGCAAGCAGGTGATTTCCAGCTCTAATTTTTCTGCCTTCTGGAAGTCAGATATATTGATCTCTGTGATATGGTTTCGTCTTTGGTAAATGTAGACATTTGGATGAGGAGAGAACTCATATGTGAAGCTCCAAAATAGTTCATAAAAAATGAACTCTGCTCCTCCTGACTCAACTGGATTTGACTTCTTGAGGGAATGAAATTATACAGATTTTCAAAAGTGTAATTGCTTTTCTGGTTAGATTAAATTAATTTAATTTATTTAGGTTTACAATGATTTAAGTTTATATAGCTAAAAAAGGAAGTCTAAAGACTGATGAAATACCTGTCAAAGAGCATCAGATGTAGCTAATAACCCAACTAATTAACAGCAATATACAGTCATGTGACACTATTCACCCCCAGACATATAAGTGGTTTGTAAATGAATTAATGAAACATATGCAGTAAAAAATATTATCTACATTTTATAGCGGACAAATAGAGGCCTAGAGAGAATAAAGTGATTGCCATGGCAACAAAGAAAGTTTGTGTCAAGATAAGGAAAAGTACATAGAATTTTTTTCTTATGTGGCAGTCTCTTTTTAGATTTTTTTTTGTCTTTTGTGCGTATTTGCTGTTTCTTTCCCACCACTGTCAGATCTCTACTGGCTTGTCTTAAATGCATATTCCACACATTTCATAGGCATTTTCCAATTGCAAGCCTTATATTAACTAACATTTTTTTCATTACATGTAATAAAGTACTTTGATCTTTTGATTCTGTTTGTATTTTGAAGTTGCCTTGTAATGAGACATGACAAGATATTATTTTAAAACATCTTAAAGCCTGTGTTCTGAACTGAGATACATATATGTCCACAAAAGAGAACTGACATCAAGGGGTTTATCTTCTAGCAGTGAATTAGAATTGAGATATTTTTTCTTTGGATAGGAACGCTGGGTAAAACACTCTTCTATTTTTCTTCAGGTTTTTAATTTTGGAATCAGAATTTCAGACATTGCTCTAGTGAAAGCAGTGGCATGTAATAAAGTAGCGGTCCAGACTAAGCTTGTTATTCTGCATGTATTTCTGTAGATGGGTGGTTTTTCTTTATAAACCCACATATAAAAGGAAGAGCTATCCTGACCCTGTGAACTGCATGCTCTTATCTTTAATAACTGGCAGCCATCAGACTTGCACTGTGGAGAGCTGAAGCAACAGCTAAAAGTAATTTTACACAGCAATAATTTTCCATTGCACATCAGCTCTGCTCCACAAGGGGTTGGAGGCCCGCTTGCATATCGCAGGTTTAGCACCCCTCCTGACTTGCTGCTTCTCTTAGCCAGGGGTGTGGGTACTTACACAGGCTTTGAGCCAACACATCCCTATTGCTGCCCAGGTGGTACCGCATTGGAGGCACTATAATTCAGCTGCTTGCACTGTGTGTCTTGTCAGGACACCTAGACTGGCCAAATCTCACATGTGGGATCTGTTTTGTGTTCTTTCAGTTAAAACAAATGAAATACCAAAAGAAACTTATCTTTTAGCACTAAGGTACTAGGTCCTCTCTGCATTTCCTCAGGTTTGGGTAGCTGTACTTGCGTTAATTTCTGTAAACCAAGTAATGGCCTTCAGTGATGTACAAACTGTGTTTGCTGTGTCATCTTTTCCAGTGAAGGTCTTTTTGGATTTCAAAATTCAGAGTTCTGCATGCTAGCAGTCCTCACGGTTTTAATATTTAAAGGGAAAGGCAGCTGAGTAATTATATTTGGGTCTTAAGATATGACTAGGGGTTCTAGAAGCATCTGAGTGACTGGAGTGCACACATCTCATTGACAGGAGCAATAGCAATGTGATTTCATTCAAAAGTGTGAGAGCTGAGCACAGAGTGAGAGCAATCACTTTCCCTTCCTCCCTTCAAACTCAGCATCCTTAACGTTCCATATAAAGCCTTGCCAGTCCCCTGCACTTCACACAGACCTGGCCACTTAACTCAAGAACAAAATAAGCTTGGAGAGAAGTGCAAAGGGCAACTGGTGATATGAGGGCAATGGAAAGCCTGCTGTGCCAAAGGAGAGAGTTTGTCACTTACAAAAGAGGCTCAGGAAAGCGCTAATTCATGCTCAAGAGTAAATTGGGTGGATAAACATTGTAGAGAGAAAAAGAACTATTTAAGCTCAAGAAAATAAGTGATGGTCTGCATTGTGCATGCACATTCAAGCTGTAAAGTGGAAGGTGTCAGACAATAGGAGGACTGAGTTTCTATTTCCAATATGAAGGGAAAGAAACCAATTGCAGTGGAAGTTTTGAACACAATGGAATGTTCACACAATGGAGCATCAGTCTGAGTTGCCTGCAGCAGCAATTCCTGTCAGGCCTCTGTTCCTCTGACATAAAACAATTCTCTTCCAAGGACTGAGAATAATTAACTGGACATTGTGAATGTGTCTTATAGAACATATTTTGCTCACAGCTGTGACAAAAACTGAACAAATAAGGGTAAATGGATTGTCCTCTTTACAATGTTGTGCCAGCATTTCCCCTAGGTGTAAAAACCTGACCTTCTCTGATGAGTCCCTGAATTCATTGTATCTATTTAGAGAAAAATATCATCCAAGCGTTTAAATAATATGGAAACCCACATGCCCCTAACTTTATGATTATATAGTTACTATGGTTATACTGTTAGTCTATGCATAAAGGCAAGACTGTAGGCCTAAGGTTATACACATAATTGTAGCAGCAGAGGTTTAATAGCAGATAACGAAAATATACAACAGAATGAGGGTTTTTTGCATGTTCTTCACTTGCCACCACTTTCCTTTCGTTTTGTATCCACCTCATGCTTTTTTATTGAATCCTTTATTTAGCTCCTGAGTTCAGGAAAAAAGCTTGTTCGCATGCTCCTGTAGTCATGAAAACATTTTCTGAATTCTTGAGACTCACTTTGGTTTCTCATGTATCTTGCAGGCTATTTTTGGCATTCTGCTTTTCCTCCCTTTTATTTGACCTTTCTGATTTTTTTCCCTCCTGTTGTTTTTGCTACTTAAGTCCTTTTACGCTGATAGTCTGTTTTCATTCTAGGTGTTGAAATAAGTACAGGACAAGGAACATCCCACCAGGGTAACTTAGACCTAAGCGCAGAAAGATGACCTTTTCCAGTACTTTCCTTTCCAAATACTCTTTTCCTTCCCATTCCTGTTGTGAAAGTTAGTATTTCTGCTCCTCCATTCTCTTTCCTCTCTGTTAAACTACTCCTTACTCTTTTTTTTCCCCCTCTTTTTGATGATTACTCCACTCCTCCTGACTCAATGTACAGCCTGAGTACAATTTTGCTAGTATGTATTGCCGAGGATGGATTCAAACCCCTTATTAATTCAGTGAAGTTTCCTTTATATGAGACATTTTTCTGTGTGAATATAACAAACATGTGTTGCCTACTGCAGAATCTCAGTAATGTGTCTTTATACCAAGGAATTTATGTGAATAATTGTCACTTTACTCTTTAAATGTGGGGGATCTCACTTCAGATATAATACCGTGTTCAATAGTATTGCAGGTTCAATGGGACAAACTTCCAATTATTAATTACTTAAAATTTATCAATTTACAGACACTTCATTACAAACACACTCTGCTTTGAAGACTGACCTTACAGTCAAAAAAAAAAAAAAAAAAAAAGCTTTTTGGGGAGATTTAGGCATTTTAGTGTAATTTTGTAACTAATTATGATAGATGAAAACTACATGCGTGCCTTGTAGAATGGTTAAATTCTGATGGCATCCTGCAGAAAAGTCTCGGGGACTGAGATACTCTCTTTTCTTCTGGATTTATGATGGACCCACAGCAACTCAGACCTGATGATGGGATGAATAGGGCTGAGTGTAGGCATTGTGCTGCTGCAGCAAAAGCAATTAATACTTGGAAAGTAAACATGAAGAAACTAACCTGGCAGCTGTTTAATCATGCTGTTAGGAATCGAAGGCAGCCCCCTCGTGGCCATTTATGTTTTGAAGCGATTGTTTCAAAACCCATTTAAAAAAATGGACATTGTTTGGAGGAGAAATTAATTCAGCCTGATTTAAAATTTCTACTGTATACTGTTAACACTTGTTGTTGATAAAACCAACAACCCGTGGTGCTAATACAGGTCAAACCCAGTTTTTGTGTGCTGCTGATCTGAAATGATTGAATTGCTGGGAGCAGGTCCCTAAAGCCTGGCCTGCAGCGCTGGCAGAGCTAGCTGGTGGACGGGCTGTACCCTCCTGCATCTGCCTGGTTGTCTGCTGCCTCAGGACACTCATCCCCTGCTGCTTTTGAACTGCAGTGTGCACATGCTTCAAAAATCATGGAACCATAGAATGGTAAGAGTTGGAAGGGACCTTGAAGATCATCTAGTTCCAACCCTCCTGCTCTGGGCAGGGACAACCCCACCAGACCAGGTTGCTCAAAGCCCCATCCAGCCTGGCCTTGAAGATTTACAGGGATGGGGCAGCCACAGCTTCTCTGGGCAACCTGTTCCAGTGTCTCACCACCCTCACAGCAAATAATTTCTTACTGATAGCTAATCTAAATCTCCCCTCTTCTAATTTAAAACCATTACCCCTTGTTCTATCACTACACTCCCTGACAAAGAGTCCATCTCCAGCTCTCCTGGAGCTCCCTTCAGATCCTGGAAGGCTGCTCTAAGGTCTCCCAGAAGCCTTCTCTTCTCCAGGCTGAACAGCCCCAGCTCTCAGCCTCTCTTCATAGAATCTTGACTTTCTTTTCTTTCTTTAGTTCCTGCCTGTCCCCAGGTCCTGTAATGGTCCACACTCACCTTCTCTTTGCTAAGTACCTACTCAATTAAATATTAATGTCTTCCAACTGCTTGGCTCAACCTTACTTACATTGTTTTGATTTTAATCCTCATTGGCACTGGTGGTAACAGAGCTCAAAACAGCAGTTTGAAGAGGAAAACTGGGTTGTGAAGCAGCTTGTGATGAGATACGAACACAATGAGAGATGCTCATGCAAGGATGGCTGAGACGCAGCCAAAACCACCAAGAAATTCAGGGGAAAACCCCCGTCTGTTAAATAATGATCAGGTGCTTTTGTGTAGCAGCTGGTCAGAGCTAAAAGCAAAACTTGTCTTTCTGCAGTGAAGTCCTTCAGTGAATTGTGGTTGGTGGCGGGTTTGGGGTTTGGTTTTGTTTGGGGGGGGAGAGGATTATTTTGGGTTTTTTTTTTTATATTTCTGTGGCTGTGAACTGGCCTTGTTGGCCAGCTGAACTTGACCAGTTCTGGTCTCCCCCACTGGCGCTTCTGGCTTTTGTCTGGCAAGAACGGACCGGTTGAGCCGCCACCGACAGGCGTAGAGCGTTCCTTCCCGCTTCCCACCGCTCCGGCCCAGGCAGCCTCCTTGCAGAACGGCAGTATCAGAGTGTCGTGGTTTCAGCCAAATTTACCAAAACCTGATTGACAGATGTTCCCCCCCTCCCCCCTTTGGGTAAAGAGAGGAGAGGAAGGAGTTAAAGAGATCCAAGAGTTTAGAAAAAAACTGAACTACTTTAATGAAAATATTAATAATATAATAAAAAGTAAATTTAGGAAAAGGAAAAA